>JAKOGI010001070.1:0-12500 GCA_029747015.1 Carnegiea gigantea
GTGTGTGTGTATATATTTATATGTATATATGTACACACACACACATATATATATATGTTTATGTATATAAATATACATATATATATATATATATATATATATATATATATATATATATATATATATATATATATTGATAGATACATACATACATACACATATACACAGACACACGCGCGTATACACGCATAGATATACCTGGAAAAAATTGGCCCGACCCGCAAACCCGACCCGAAACTGCCCGAAAATTTTGGGTTCTGAACATGATTTTCTCGACCTGAACCTGAAATAAACGGAACCTAAAAAACCTGCAAATTAGCAGGTCAAACCTGACTCAAACCTGAACCCGTCCACTCGACCTGAACATTATATCTTAGGTTTTGATTTTTCTCTAATTTATCCCTTATGATAATAACGATTAGTCGTTTTTATCAAATAGTTTAAAAAATATTTTATAACTATTGCATCTATTTACAAATTAAACAATAATAAGCTTATTTTTTCTTCTCCATTCTCTAAAAATAATATCGTACATAACTTTTACGTGAAAAAAATTAAAAATGGACATAAAATTGCATGAAATAACTATCTGATCTTTTAAAAAAAGTTAATTTAAATGGTGACAAGTATTAAAGATGTGCAAGTCATGCCACTATGTACTTAGTTAAATAAATATGTCCTATTATTTCTAAAATTAATTAATTTTTTTGAGGTTATAGCTGCAAGATAATACCTTGTGCTTCTTTTATTCAATTTTATTTGGTTTTCGTTCTAACTAGTTTTAAGCTATGATATTAGTGGTAGGAAAACGGCTAGCCGTATCCATATTGGGGTCAGCCCATTAATAACATTTTGCCTGATTAGACATCGGTAGATTACTTAATAAAGACATTAAATTGTTGACTAGATAATCAGTGGTCAAGCCGCTATAGCCCATTAAATTACTCTAGATGGGCTACCCCATAAATAGCAAACCCGCTATTGGCATTCTTTTAATGTACAGGTCGATCTACCCCAAAGCAAGTGAGGCTTTATTCTTTACCCGTCCATACAATATGTTCATATATTGTCATAAAAAGTTTGAATATTTTTAATATTCTTTTGAGAAATTATAATTGTAATGCCTTTTCATTTAATACTAACGATTTTGAGTAATAAATATGCAAAATTTTTGATTTTGGAAAAAGAAAAATAACTCATAGACAAGGTGCTCTAAACCCATTGGGTTGATCCAAAACCCGTAAAACTGAAATACTGTTGAATTCTAAGAGTACACGACCACAAGAGGGGGGTGAATTGTGGTGTCTGATTTTCGCCTATTTACTGACAAACAGCCTTGACCCTGATTGCGGAGACTATTTCTGAATGACGAACAGTCTTGGGCCTTGCTTGCAGTGGCTGTTCCCAATTGGTTCAGAAGCGAAAATCAAGTAGATAAAAGCGGAAATGAAGCACACACGATTTTTATGTGGAAAACAACTCTAGCCCAACCGAGGTGTGAAAAACCACGACCTACCTCGTGTAGGATTTAACCACTTCACTAACGGGCTGAACACGTTACAAAAGTAACACTCCTTGTTACAACTTGTAACTCACGTAACCTTCTTCTCTAAGACAAGTTACACCACGTCCAAATCTCTCTAGATTGGACACGTCCAAAGTTCACACGACTAAGGACACACTCACTCACTTTTGATCTGAGATCAAGGATACAAAACACCTTACTGGGGTGCTTCTGACTTAAGCAGATGTAAGGTACAATGAAGTCCTAGTATGCCAATAGTTTTGAAAGCTCAATTTTTGCACAATCTTGTCACGGTTTTTTCTTTTGAAATGTAGCTCCAGAAATCTCAATGTGTTTGTGAAAGAAATCGATTTTTCCCTTGTGTATCTCTGGCCAAAGGAGTGAAAAGATTTTCTTATTTAAGCAAGCAAACCCAATGGCTAACTCCTTCAAAAAAGATAGAAAAATCTTCTAATTTTAGCAGCTTAGAAGATTTCTTCAGATTTCCAATGGCTAGGGACAAAGAAGACAAGATTCTCCTAAAATATAGGGATTTGATACTCACGGGATAAAAACTGATTAGCCACTTAATATAGCCGTGTAATTTAGCCCAAAAAAGGATAAAAATCTTGGTTTCAAAATTTAAATCAATCAAGGCCTAAAAATAAGGAATAAAGATTTTATGGATTTTGAAAAAAATCTCTAACAAAAATGGTTTTGCAATCTGCTACATATATATAATAAATAATAATCTTTTTAGGACTTAACTAATCAGCCTAGGATTTCATAAAAGGATTCTTAGAACAGCCAGCCAACCAAAAGAAATTTTTAGGTAAAACGGATGTGGCCGCTGCAGTTCCAGAAACACCCTAGGTACCCTGTTTGCAGGGTTGTTTGGAAATGGTGTCCTGAAGCAAATCTCGAAAACCGTTTCAAGAAGTGTTAGATTGAGACTTTCAAGATTGGCATATTAACAAGAATCTAAAAGATAAAACCTAAATCAAATCGAGACTTCTTGTTGTAAGAATTAGTCATCTTGTCGAGGATGGATGTGCAACTCCAAACACCTTGGTCACCTTAATTACTCGGGTGATCTTGTATCGCTGAATGTAGGAACTTGGTCTTTAAGACTTAGTCAGCTGTTGTCGAGATTTGTTGTGTGCTGATCTTTGTGTCACTGAAGCTTGGAACCTATTCTTAAAACTTGTTCTCAACATTTAGTAGACAGAACAGGTAAGTAGGATCAATACAAACAACTGTGTAGGACCTGTTTGGAGAGCTTGTTTGGAACAACATTACTCAAGCAAGTATGCTACACTTGGATTTGTTATCATCAAAACTTTATACAGTTAGTTCAACAATTTTCCCCTTTTTGATGATGACAAACCAAGTGACCATATTGACAAGAAAAAGATTTTATTTTCGTAAGTGCCTTGAGTGCTGATATATATCCACACAGGTGCTAGGTCAGTCAAAAAACATATGTAAATATAAAGACTAATGACTCAACCGTTCAACTCAACCCGTTCAACTCAACCTAGGTCCACTTATCTTCCCCCTTTTGGCATCATTAAAAAGGTACAAACAACAGTCAGAACATGGTGTTTGCAAGTGAATCACATAAGACATAGCAAGAGATAAGCAAGATATAACAGAACCAGATATGTCATTGAAAGTCCGGAAGGTGCAATACAAAAAAAAAAAAAGGAAACACAGAAAGAGACGGGGAAGAGAACTCTAGGAAACATCCGATGAGAACAGGTTATAAGGGTTGATTATGGCTGCGGAGGAGGGAGTTTGGTAGCGAGGGAGGAGAGAAGGGCAAGGAGATCTTCATGATGCTTGGCAGATAGCGCCTTCTCTTCTTCCAGGGCAGCCTTGACGGCTGTGAGCTCATCCTTGAGGCGGGAGTTATCCTCTAAAACAGCCTCAACTTTGACTGATGACCTCCTAGAAACAGGAGGTCTGGGTGTTCGGCTCCCCTGTTTGGAGACCGAGCCCTCAGCCAGAGTATATCCACACCCCATGAGGGTGTCACTCCCTATCTCATCAATCACTTGAGCAGCCACCCTCCTTTTGAGCTCTATCCCAAAGTGCTCAAAAACCCTCGTCAGTAGAAAACCATACCCAAGATCATGTACCCGGGTGGTGTTTGTAATACGCCTAATATGGCGGATCATAAGAACAGGAAGGTTGATGGGTTCCTCCCCATCCAAAAGATCCACCAGGCACTGATCAAGAGCATCAGCCTGGTTTCTACCTTGACCCCTTGAGATGATGTTCTTTATGACAAACATAAAGAGCAGTTGGTGCAGAGAGGTCATCTCACCCTTCTTCACGGATGTGGGTGTTTGCAGGCCCTGGTTTTAACTCAACCGCTGTGAAAGCTACAGCAGCCTGGCTGTCCCTAGGACAGACTTATCCTCACTCACATACACATCAAAGCCAAGTGAGGGAACACCCAAAATCGTACCCAGAGTTTGTGCATCAAATTGCACCTGTGTATCACCAATTTTACTTGTCACCACCCCTTCGGTGACAGCACAATTGGCATAGAACTTAGCCAATTCTGGTACAGAACACCCCAGCTGGGTGTTCGTGAAGAGGTCCAGCCAGTTCTAGGCACGCAGCTTCTGTAGGAACACCCCCAACCCCTGTTCCTCGAAAAATTGAACTCTCACTATCTTCCCCCTAACTGCATTGCGCTTAAGCAGATGCGCAATCTTGGTAGAAACAGGAGAGGCAGTAGACTTTTTAGCTCTTTTGGGGGGAGGAACAGAAGAAGCAGTCTCGGGTTTAGCTGATTTTGAGACTGGAGCAGTAGAGGTCTTTCTTTTGCGAGGGGGGAGAGTGGAGGTTTTCTTGGAAGGAGGAGGAGGAGATTGAGTTTGTTCTTCTGAGGACTCGGAGAACACCGGGGTCCCCTATTCAAAGAGGGTGTTCTCAGTAGCAGAGGAATCTGAAGAATCCTCAGAGGAAGAGGAAATTTCCTCTATTACCGGAGTAGTTGATTTTGTGGTACGCGGAGTAGACTGAAAAGTAATTCGGGTAGATTTGCGGGTTGGTTGGCAGTTTTTGGAGGAGAGGGGGCTGAGGTTTTTGAGGTTTGAGGCCTTGGTTGTGGCCTTGATCTAGGCGTTCTGCTATGCCTAGCCACTGTTTTGACCCTTTTTCTCTTTTCTTCGGATTGAGGAACCGGAGTCACTGATTCGGTTGCTGCAGGAGGGATGTCCATGCCACTACTTCCCCCTGCCTCAAGAGACTGCTCAGCCGAGTCTCCTTGAAGACCAACTCCCAAATCGTCCTTAAACACCTCCTCATAGGACTCAGACCCTGTTTCGGGTACTGTTTCTTTTTCAGGAAACAGCCCGAAAGAACAGGGCTTAGAGAAATCAAAGAAACCAATATGGGACTCAAAGGCTTCATCTTGGGACCCAAGATTGCCACCAATTTCCCTAGTTGAAGCAAAGTTCTTTTCAGTGAGGGGACAAACAGTCGATCCCTCAAACACCACCAATTCCCAACCAAAATGGTAGGGAATATCTTTCAAACCCAAGCCCACTGATTTCAGGTCGACACTCTTCAAAAATCCAAAAGGTTTGAAGCTGATTGGGCGAGGAGGAGTGGAAGGTTTACCTTCTAGAATCGCCATTAAAAACGGCGAGAAGGCAACAGGGGCAGGACCTGTTCGTGAGGCTGGTGCGGGTGTCCTGCTACCCTGAGATTTTGAACCAGAACTTCCAGAGCCGTTGAAGGAAGCCATTTGAGCAAGAATTGGAGAGAGATTAGGGTTTGAGTGAAAGGAAATTGCCGGGTATTCGAGAGAGAGAGAGAGGTGTGATGAGAGAGAGAGAGGCAAAGATTTAGAGATTTAAAGAGAGAGAGCATGCCAAATCTTTAAAGATTTACCCGTTACAACGGGTAGATCATTACTAGCCGCCCGCGCATGCCTCGGGAAGGAGGAAAATTTAAAGGCTAGACACAACTTGTTTCACATACTAACAATCAAGGAGCATACCTGTTCTTGCTGCTTGATCTTGGAGGAGATTCAACGGTAACAAGATAATAAAGGCAATCATATTAAATTTAAACGAATGCTAGCAGCTGCAAATAATGCACATATACTAAAATAGCACAGAATTGATTGCAAACAATTTTTATTAAACACATTTTACCTTCAACCTATGGAAGTTACAAATAGGGGGAGAGAACAGGGTACTTAGGTTGTTTCAATCAAACCTAGTTCAAGTCTATTTTTCTCAAATTGATCTCTACTTAGCGCCTTGGTGAATATATCAGCAATTTGGTTTTCTATGACACAAAAAATTCATTGAGATTAACCCTTTTTCAACATTGTCTCTTAAGAAATGATGACGTATGTCAATATATTTAGTTCTTTTATGTTGACACGGATTTTTGGCAATATTAATTACACTTGTGTTATCACAAAAAAATAGGTATGCATCCAGTGTCAACACAAAAGTCTTTGAGTTGTTGTCTTATCCACAGTAATTGAGCACAACATGAGGCAGCTGCAACATATTCAGCTTCTGCTATGGACATGGCAACTGAATGTTGTTTCTTGGTTGCCCAAGATACCAAACAAGGTCCAAGGAAATGAGCCATACCTGTGGTGCTTTTTCTATCAACCAGGAAGCCTGCATAGTCAGCATCAGCATATCCAACAAGATCAAAATTGCAACCTCTAGGATACCATAGAGCTAAATCAGGTGTATGTTTTAAATACCTTAGTATCCGTTTAACAGCCTTAAGGTGAGTTTCTTTAGGATTAGACTGAAAACGGGCACATAAACCAACACTGAAAACAATGTCGGGCCTACTAGCGGTAAGGTATAAGAGTGACCCTATCATGCCCCTATAGAGTTTCTCCTCAACTGAGGGACTCCCATCATCCATTACCAACCTGGTAGAAGGCGAAATGGGAGTATCAATGGGCTTGGCCGACTCCATTCCAAAACGCTTAAGTAGTTCCTTAATATACTTTTGTTGATGGATCATGGTGCCGTTTGAAGTTTGCTTGATCTGTAAGCCTAAGAAGAAGTTAAGTTCACCCATCATGCTCATTTCAAACTCACTCCTCATCATTTTTGAAAATTTACTGCATAAATCATGATGAGTTACCCCAAATATGATGTCATCAACATATACTTGGACAATCAACAGATGTTCCCCCTTAGATTTTAGAAACAAGGTATTATCTACCTTGCCTCTTCTAAAATCATTTTCAAGTAAAAAGCTTGACAATCGTTCATACCAAGCTCTAGGAGCTTGTTTTAGACCATAAAGAGCTTTGTCAAGTTGAAAAACATGGTTTGAAAATTCACTGTTTTCAAAACCAGGGGGTTGTTTGACATACACCTCTTCTTTAAGGTATCCGTTTAGGAATGCACTTTTGACATCCATTTGATATAGCTTGATCTCCATATGAGCTGCAAAGGCTATTAGGATACGAATAGCCTCAATCCTAGCAACAGGTGCGAAGGTTTCTTCATAATCGATCCCTTCTTCCTGATTGTAGCCTTGAACCACCAGCCGTGCCTTGTTCCTAGTGACTGTTCCGGACTCGTCCAGCTTGTTCCGAAACACCCACTTGGTTCCAATGATTGTTCTATCTACAGGCTGGGGTACAAGGTGCCATACCTTGTTCCTTTCAAATTGGTGAAGCTCTTCTTGCATTGCTGTGACCCAATCTGCATCTGCAAGAGCTTCATTGACATTCTTTGGCTCAATGTTAGAGAGAAATGCATAGAAAGCACAAAAATTCTTAAGCTTAGATCTCGTTTGCACCCCAGTATTTATATCAGACAAGATTTGATCAAGGGGGTGTGAACGATGATGCTTCCAAGGTCGTGGAGTTAGGGGATCCACAGACACACTTTCTACTCTGGCTTGGATACTTGAAGAATCAGGTTCAGAAACAGCTCCTGAGCCTGTTCCTGCACCTGTTTGTAGGACTGTTCCTGAAGAACTGGACTGGTGTTGTCCCGAACAGGGTTCAACGTTGCTTCCCCCTGTTTGGTCCTCACCTTGCCTACCGTTCTGAGGAACAGCTTCAGGACTCCACAGTGTTCTTACCTTGTTCATCTTGGTGCAACACTTCTTTTCGAACAAGACCTAATTCAAATCCTTCCTTCTGTGCATCATTCTTGCTCAACGAGTTAGATTCATCAAAAAGCACATGCACATTTTCCTCAACACACAAGGTTCTTTTGTTAAACACTTTGTATGCCTTACTATGTGAGAAATAACCGAGAAATATTACCTCATCACTCCTAGGATCAAACTTCCCTAAGGCATCCTTCCCATTGTTATGCACAAAACACCTACAACCGAATGTTCTTAAATACATGATGTTGGGCTTTCTACCTTTGAAAAGTTCATAGGGAGTTTTGTTCAAAATAGGTCTAATCATGCATCTATTTATAATGTAGCATGATGTGTTCAAAGCTTCTGCCCAAAAGTTCCTAGGAAGACCACTAGCAATAAGCATTGTTCTAGTCATGTCTTCTAAGGTGCGATTTTTGCGCTCAACCACCCCGTTCTGTTGGGGTGTTCTTGGGGCTGAGAAGTTATGATCAACACTATGTGCATTACAATAGTTTGTAAAGCTTGCATTTTCAAACTTAGTACCATGATCAAACCTTAAACTAACTAAAGAGTGTCCTACTTTCCTTTCAACCCTTTTGAGAAAGGCAATAAAATTCTCAAAAGTTTCATCCTTGGATGCCAAGAACAGGGTCCAAGTAAATCGAGAGTAATCATCCACTACAACCAGCACATACCTCTTCCCACCTCTACTTGCTATCCTCATAGGACCACATAGATCAATGTGTAACATTTCGAGAGGTCGGGTAGTGCTAACGCAATTTTTTGATTTAAAAGACGATCTGACTTGTTTGCCTTTTGCACAAGCTTCACAAACCTTGTCATCATTGAATTTGATGGAAGGTAGTCCAACAACTAGGTCTTTGGAAACAAGTTTGTTCAAAAGAATGAGACTTGCATGACCTAGTCTCTTGTGCCAGAGCATTATATCATCATTTAAAGCACTCAAACAGGTTAGATTGTTTTGGGGATGTGTGGAAATACATACTTTGTAAACATTTCTGTGACGCTCCCCCCTTAACACGACATCTCCTGTGTTTGAGTTTACAACCAAGCAACGTGTTGGTGAGAACACTACTAGGTTGTTCTTGGCACACAGTTGGGACACACTAAGCATATTGTGCTTTAAGCCATCAACTAGATAGATATTATCAATTGAGTGGGAATGGGACTCACCAACCCTACCAATACCGACAATTGTCCCAGACTTGCCGTTTCCAAACGCCACACTCCCACCATCCGAAGCTGTAAGTGAGAGAAAGTTGGATTTTTCACCGGTCATATGCCTCGAACACCCACTATCAACATACCACAGCTGCTTGTTTTCAAGGTTGTTCCCTAGGCTGTTTTTGCTGGGTTGTTCTCTCTCACTTCAGCCTGCAAAACAAATTAAGGGTTAGTTTTAGGAACCCAGATCCACTTGGGTCCCATTCTTTTAGATAGATAAATCTCATCTTTCCTAATCCAGATTTGTTTTACATAACCTTCATTTCTTTCAATGGCGTACCTTCTTGAAGGACAAGTGTATCGATAATGACCGGTTTTACCACAATGAAAGCAAACAATATTTTCAGGTAATCCAACATACTTTCTATTGACTGGGTAAAAGGTCCTTTTAGGAGCAAAACCTAGTCCTTTTTTATTTTGACTGTGGTGAGTGTTTAGCCATTCAAGCGCTTTTGAGGACTTGTTCCATAGCCTGTTTGTGGCGGGATCAGATTCCAATTTTTTTATTTTCGCCAATAGGTTCTTGTTTTCAGCAAGTAAGGACTCAACCTTTTCTTTCAACTCTAGGGATTCCTTTTCTGCTTTGGCTAAGGTAACAGAGTGAGTCTCTTCTTTCAAGATCAAGGATTCCTTGAAGTTTTGGTGTGAAAAGGATATTTGTTTTTCAACCTCGAATTTTTCACTCTTGAGGATCTCATTTTCTAGTTCTAGGTCTCGGACATCTCTTTTCAATTCTGCATAAGTATCCATCAATGAACACAACAATTCTTCAAGAGTTGCCTTATTGAGACCACATACCTTGTTCTTGAGATCAGTAAGGCTGTTTGTTGACTCATCATCTGGATCCGTGTCACTTTGTGCCATGAGAGTTACAGCACCTTCATCTGTTTCAGACTCTTCTTCATCTTCAGAGGAGTCACCCCAGGCAGCCAGCATTGCTTTCGAGAATCGTTTCCCAGAACAGTTTGTAGCTTGTTTTCTACCTTGTTTCCTGGGGTGTTCGTGCTCTTGCTCTTCTCGAAGTAAGGGACAGTTTCACTATGTGGTCTGTTTTGCCACATTTGAAACACCTAGTAAACTGTTCTCGGGGGGTGTTTCTGGTTTTGTTGAAATCCTTCCTTTTGTTGTTTTCTTTGACTTTCTTGAAGAATTGCTTGAACTTTCGAGTCATCATAGCCATCTCTTCTTCCTCAAGATCAGAATCATCATCTTCTTGTGCTTTTAAGGCAAGTCCTCGATCTTTCTTCATCTCCTCTTTCTGTTGAGAATTTTTTCTCAGTTCGTATGTTTGGAGATTACCAATCAACTCGTCTAGGGTGATCTTGTTCATGTCTTTGGCTTCTTGGATGGCTGTTACCTTGGCTTCCCATGATCGAGGCAAAATCCTTAGAATTTTCCTTACCAACTCTTCAGTGGTGAAGGATTTTCCCAGGGATTTTAACTCGTTTGTTATGTGAGTGAAGTGGGTATACATATCCATCACATTCTCACAATCACCCATATCAAACAACTCGTATTGTCTCATGAGTAACTCAATGCGTGATTGTTTGACTTGACTTGTTCCTTCATGAGCTACTTGTAAAGCATTCCATATTTCTTGAGCTGACTCACATTCTGAGATGTGAGTATATTCATCAGGTCCTAGGCCAAAATAGAGAAGTTTCTTGGCCTTGGCATTCTTTTCCATTTTCTTGTAATCCTCAGCATCATATTCAGTAGGATCTTTGGGAACCTTTTTTCCATCTTCAAGAACTTTCGTGGGAACAAGGGGCCCGTTCTTGATGAGCATCCATAACTTGTAATCTTCAGCTTGTATATAGTTCTCCATCCTGTTCTTCCACCAACTGTAGTGTTGGCCATTGAAATAAGGTGGTCGAGTGATGGATTAGCCCCCAAGTATGCCTTGTGGTGTACTCATTTTCAGAATCTCTCAAGGTGTTACCCTTTTAGAAGAGAACCTGCTCTGATACCACTTGTTGAATTCTAAGAGTACACGACCACAAGGGGGGGTGAATTGTGGTGTCCGATTTTCGCCTATTTACTGACAAACAGCCTTAGACCCTGATTGCAGAGACTGTTTTTGAATGACGAACAGTCTTGGGCTTGTTTGCAGTGGCTGTTCCCAATTGATTCAGAAGCGAAAATCAAGTAGATAAAAGCGGAAATAAAGCACACACGATTTTTACGTGGAAAACACCTCTAGCCCAACTGAGGTGTGAAAAACCACGACCTACCTCGTGTAGGATTTAACCACTTCACTAACGGGCTGAACACGTTACAAAAGTAACACTCCTTGTTACAACTTGTAACCCACGTAACCTTCTTCTCTAAGACAGGTTACACCACGTCCAAATCTCTCTAGATTGGACACGTCCAAAGTCCACACGACTAAGGACACACTCACTCACTTTTGATCTGAGATCAAGGATACAAAACACCTTACTGGGGTGCTTCTGACTTAAGCAGATGTAAGGTACAATGAAGTCCTAGTATGCCAATAGTTTTGAAAGCTCAATTTTTGCACAATCTTGTCACGGTTTTTTCTTTTGAAATGTAGCTCCAGAAATCTCAATGTGTTTGTGAAAGAAACCGATTTTTCCCTTGTGTATCTCTGCCGAAAGGAGTGAAAAGATTTTCTTATTTAAGCAAGCAAACCCAACGGCTAACTCCTTCAAAAAAGATAGAAAAATCTTCTGATTTTAGCAGCTTAGAAGATTTCTTCAGATTTCCAACGGCTAGGAACAAAGAAGATAAGATTCTCCTAAAATATAGGGATTTGATACTCACGGGATAAAAACTGATTAGCAACTTAATATAGGCGTATAATTTAGCCCAAAAAAGGATAAAAATTTTGGTTTCAAAATTTGAATCAATCAAGGCCTAAAAATAAAGAATAAAGATTTTTCGGATTTTGAAAAAAATCTCTAGCAAAAATGGTTTTGCAATCTGCTACATATATATAATAAATAATAATCTTTTTAGGACTTAACTAATCAGCCTAGGATTTCATAAAAGGATTCTTAGAGCAGCCAGCCAACCAAAAGAAATTTTTAGGTAAAACGGATGTGGCCGCTGCAGTTTCAGGAACACCCTAGGCACCCTGTTTGCAGGGTTGTTTGGAAATGGTGTTCTGAAGCAAATCTCGAAAACCGTTTCAAGAAGTGTTAGATTGAGACTTTCAAGATTGGCATATTAACAAGAATCTAAAAGATAAAACCTAAATCAAATCGAGACTTCTTGTTGTAAGAATTAGTCATCTTGTCGAGGATGGATGTGCAACTCCAAACACCTTGGTCACCTTGATTACTCGGGTGATCTTGTATCGCTGAATGTAGGAACTTGGTCTTTAAGACTTAGTCAGCTGTTGTCGAGATTTGTTGTGTGCTGATCTTTGTGTCACTGAAGCTTGGAACCTGTTCTTAAAACTTGTTCTCAACATTTAGTAGACAGAACAGGTAAGTAGGATCAATACAAACAACTGTGTAGAACCTGTTTGGAGAGCTTGTTTGGAACA
The DNA here is from genome assembly GCA_029747015.1 of Carnegiea gigantea. Lineage (NCBI taxonomy): Eukaryota > Viridiplantae > Streptophyta > Magnoliopsida > Caryophyllales > Cactaceae > Carnegiea > Carnegiea gigantea. Next base: position 12,372 of record JAKOGI010001070.1, read on the forward strand.
ACATTACTCAAGCAAGTATGCTACACTTGGATTTGTTATCATCAAAACTTTATACAGTTAGTTCAACAAATACACTAGCCTGTATTTTACCTGAACCCGAAACACACCCGATCCATATTTTACCCGAAC
>JAKOGI010001070.1:17500-85000 GCA_029747015.1 Carnegiea gigantea
TTGTGAAATTTGGTTGCGTCGAGTCGTAGTTTAGTTATTCGAGTCATTTGTGTCACTTTCGTTTTAGTTTTATAATTGTGATTTTTGGTTTACCTTGAGTCGTTTTCCTTTTCATTTCATATTTTTGATCTTTGATCTTATATGTTTATTTAGTTTTAGTCATTTTAGATTAGTTTAGATTTCTTTTATTTTAGATTTTTTAATTAGAGTTTATATTTTTATTTTTCTTTTGGTCCCTTTAATTTTGTTTTTACTGATTATTTGCTACTGGAAAAAAAAAAATAGAACTAACAGTTGCAAATTCAGTGCAGGACAAACCTAGAATTGATAGAATATTATCAGTGTAGGTTTTTCTGTATTTTTTATATTTTGTTTTAATTTTTTGGTGCTACTCTGGTCTGAATTTTTCTGTGCTAATAATTTTAATAGATTTCTCATGATTTTTAGAGTCTGCCAGAATTTTTGTGGAATTTGTAGAACTGTTTGGATTGCTGTGTGATTTTTAGAATTAATTTTCTGTTTAGATTTTTCTGCACTTGGGGATAGAAAAAACGGGAAAGAAAAATATATTTATGTTCCTTGTGATTGTGTGGAATTTTCTGTATGTAGAGTTTTGATTTTAGCAGTTTAGTTTTCTATTTTATTTTATTTTTCTGTTTTATTTTGTTTTAGGTTTTTGATTTAAGAAATGGTGTAAAAGCTTTGTGTGTGAGCTCCTCTTTGGTTTTTTGTGCTAGGTTAATTCTTGTTGCTTGAATCTTTTGGGTCTTTCTTTTCTGTTTGTAGTATAGTTTTATTTTTGTTAGTTTATTTTGTGTTGTTAACTTAAGTATTTGAGTATCTTTCTTTTTGTTTTAGTCCTTAGTTTATAATTAGTGTCCTAGGGTCTTTGATCTATTTTTCTTTTCATTATTAAAAAAGAATCTATGAATCTTTTGAAAAAAATTGAAAATCCCAAGAAAATTGAAAAATTCTTAAAATTGAAAAAAAATTCAAGCATGCCAGTTTTCAATTTCCCACAATTCGAGCATGAACCTTTCTGGAGTTATTTATCAAGACGTAATGATTACCGAGCTCACTTAAATCAAAATTTTGAAAAATAAAAATTTGTGAGGTCTTTGCTGTGGGTTTGAATTCTACATCTCGCGGTTATGTTGAGTGTATTTGTCCTGGAGGTGTACAAGGATTATTAACTAGAACTCAAGTTGAGGTATGGGATTTCTTTGAAAAATTAGCTTGGACTATTTATGAGCTTGAACAAGCTGGAGGCACTTTGTGGTACCTGCTCATGGCGAGTCTATTTTTCCTATTCATCCTTATCCTTTGGATCACTTTATATATTCATATGACCTATCTCACTCTTATTTGCCTCCTGTTTTATGCGATTATTGCGAATCTTCTGATCATAATGCTTGTAATTGTCCTTATTGTGATTAAGTTGATGCTACATGTGCAAGTGTTGAAAAGAAGATAAATGAGATGACTAATCAAATGGTAGAAACAATGAAACAGAGAATTACAGAATATTGTAATTGTTTCAACCATAGTAGGGAGGATATTATCTTGCATGAGACTGACTCTAGTTTAGGATCTTCAAAGTACGAAGTTAGTCTCTATGATGATTTTTGAGGCCTCTTATCAATCTAGGTCTAATTTGCAATATGTTAAGCCTTTCCCTAGCCTAGAACAAGAGAGTAACCTTTCTACATCTCTATCACCTGACATTGCATCCCACGCTAGCTCATCTAAGGATCTCACTGAAGATCTCCTAGTTTATGCCGACTCACCCGCCCCTTTTAATCACTCATGTGAATTTGAGGTGGCTGATGACCTTGGGAACCCTAGTGAGTTAGATCTGAGCATCACGACTTACAAAGAGCATTGTTAGGAAATTTTGAGTGTACATAGAAAGGGCCACAAGCGTACAACTCTTACTATAGTACTTTAGGGTGGTCTCCATAGGGACGATGGAAAAGATTAAGGTCACAAAAAGAAGTGGATTAAATAACTACCCTAATGTAATCTACACTAACCAAAATTGAATCGTTCGAGGAAAACACAAGTGTTTAGCTAGTATTCGACTAAGCATAAAATCAGGTAAACTAAACATAAGCTTAACTCACTAAATCGAAATTTAATCGAAACTAAACCATCATTCAATAGAATTAGGTAAACTAAGCTAAGCATAGAATTAGGTAAATGAACCAAACCATCATACGAAATCATTCCACTAACATCATCAAGCCATCAGATTCAATCAACAACATTATCTTATAACATTAGAACCAGCCCATGCTCAAATAGAATCAAATTACGAGGGGAAGGGGAATCACAAGCAGAGCAAATTAGAGGAGTCGAATAACCCAGAACCTAGAGTAGAAATTATGAAGGAATTCCACCAATTGCCACCATCATCGTCACTCATTCATCATGAGAAAAAAAGAGCAGCTCTCCTTTCCCATTTCATCACAACTCGCGGAGGTGAAGTTCAGGGGAAGGGGAGTAATTCGAACAGGGGAAGGGGGGAAGAAGAAAAACCAAATAGATGCAGGCTTCCTTGCTTTGAAGCTCAGTCGAATGCCATGATCAATGGCTGGTATGCCATTGTTGGACCGAGTGAAGTGAAGCAGGGGAGGGGAGAAAATCAACCAAAATCAACCAAACTTACTTTAATTACATACAATATGCAATTGAGATTTGTGAAATCCAACTAGAAATTAAGAAAACTTGCTTTAATTACATAAAACTTGAGGCTAATATCAGATCTAACATGAAATCCTAGAACTGAAAATTTACCCTAAAATTTGAATAGTTGGAACGAAAACATAATTAAAACTAAACCTAAACTTAACTTAAACCTAACCTAAAACCCTAAAAATTACCTCCCTCAGTGGCGTCGATTGCTTGATATATATATATCCAGCCCTTCTTCAATCTTGGCCGTGAATTTATGGATGGTGTGGACGATGGAGATGATGCAAGTTGTGTGCTGTGCTGGCACCTTGTGCGTGAATTGCAGGCGAAGATGATGGTGGATGTGGATGGAGGTTAGAGAGAGAAGGATAAGGTCGAACAGAGAGAGAGAGAGAGACTGGGATGAAGATGATGAAACAGGGAAGGGTTCGGATTTCTGGGGCTTCTTTAGTTTAACCGGGAGAAGAGAGAGAGTGAATTAAGAGGGGGAGAAAAGGCAGTCACGTGCCTGGCACATGGGGGCTGGGTAGGTTTTAGGCTTTTATTTCTCTTTTTTTTCCCTCTTTGGGCCAAACAACAAAATGACTTTTGGGCTGAGTTTGAGTCAATTCGGTCTAATTTTCCATTCTCGGCATTTCCGTCATCTTTTTCCCGCATTTCCTTGCATTTTTTCACATTTATTCAAAACCTACAAAACAAAATAAAATCAAATAAAAACCTAATAATAATAATTATAATGAGCATAAATTAGGCATAAAAGTATCTTAAAAATAACACACTTTTGGCGCGAACAAATACCCCCACACCAAGATTTTACTCGTCCTCGAGTAAAATAACTATACTAACTAAAAATGAAAAATAATGAAAAAGAAAATTCTAACTTACTGTCATAGGAATCACGATTGCATTTAGTGTTTGTAACAAGCCCTTTAAACCCCTTGGTCTCCCAAGTGGATGAGTAAGGTCTTGTGAGGGTTTTCAGGTAAAATACCCACAAACATTATTCCAAAAATAAAGAAAAAATTTTTGGGGTTTTTCCTCAAACTAATATGTACATAATTTGGGAAAGATATGCACACATTGTCATCAGTTAAAGCACCCATGTGCCCAAAATTATTATCCTGCATATGCACAGAATGTACTTCAAGCCCTCTACCTCTAAATGACATCAAAGCACTAATTTTTCACCCTATTGAACATTAAGATTTTAAATCCATCCCAGTACTCGTGTGTGAGTGTATCATCATCCTAGGGCCTAGATTTATCACAATTGGACTCAATCCCACTTGGCCAGTACAACTACATTATTATCATACTGACTTTGAAAGCAAGCTTTTCGAGTAGCAATATTGCCTTAAAGGGTAACACCCAATAGTACGTGCCTCAAAGGGTAATGCCCTGTAGTGCATGCCTCAAAGGGATACTTGTCATTCCAAATTTTATTCCATCTCTTGTTCTTTTCTTTCATTTTTCTTCTTTATTCATAATGCACTTTTTTTCAAATTTTTTTTTCAAAGTAGTCGTGCCACAAGCTAGTGGGAGAATCATTCATGGAAACATAAGATCTAAAGATAATGATGAAGGAATAAACAAGGACTAGATTATACAACCTATAATGGGCAATTGGAGTTAAAGTTAGGGCTTAGAATATCACATTGAGGTTGAAGACCTATCATGTATATCCTACTTATATATCGGCTAATAAAGGATTCAAGCTAACAAGAAAGGGTACAAACAATCTCAAAAACAAAACAAAAATCAAAATCTTTTTGGATTTTTCAAAAATTTTTCAAAAAAACTGGGCACCTCACCCCCATACCAAAACTTCACAATGTCCTCATTGTGGGAACTAAGGTGCTAAAAAGTATACGCATAAGCTGTACAATCGTAAAATCACCACAAAATCACGAATATATACAAACTAGGACACAAATAAAAAATCACAAACCAAACCAAAATCACCAAAATAAAAATTAAAAATCTAAACTCAAACCAAAGCAAGCACACATATTGACAAAAATCAAAAACCAAAATCACCAAAGACCAAAGAAAGCAAAACAAAACACATTCTAAATTAAAACAAACAAAGACCAAAACCAAACAAACCAAATCAAAACTAGCCTAAAACACACATATTCACTAAAATAAACTCAAAACCAAAACCAAGGACCTACTAAATCCCAAACTAAACCAAACGAAACCTAAAACAAGACAAAAGGGAAAAGAAAAGAAAAACAAAATGAAAGACCAAAAGAAAGTCACTGAAACACCAAAAAGGAAACAAAAGGAAACTATCAAACAAAAACTAAACCAAAGAAAAACCAAAACTCACCAAACTAAAGAAACAAAACCAAGTGAAACATAAAAACAACCCTAGATATCCACAACTAACAAGTATTCACAAAATCAGAACACAAACAAGGGTGATCATAGCCCATATGGCTCAACATATCCCAAATTGCTCCTCAAAATAAATCACCCGTATATTCACAGTCCTAAATATTCACAAAAAAGAAAGAAAAGGAATGAAAAAGAGAAGAAGGTTGGAACAATCATACCAGGTTGGATACAGGTTGCACCCAAACTATACCTCACGAAGATTATGCAGGCTTATGGAGCATTAGCCACTCTTTACTAACCTGAGAACTGCAACTCAAATTAAAATTCATCAAAGCACGTAGCAGCTTATCAAACAAAGAAGCCCAACTCTCAATAATATAGCAACAGTGGAAAGTAGTGAGTTGGAACCATAAAGAGTACATCCACATAGCCAATACAGCATAAGTAAGGGCCCGCTTCAACTTATCAAACAGTTGGGCCTAATCTGAAAGGAAATGAACGTGCTCAGAATGAGCCAGTACTGAGGTCATTGGTCTAGAAACTATATCAGCATGAACGAACAATCTAGACAAAAGAACGGGGCAAGGTTCACAAGTCTATTAAATCCAATATGGATATGATCTGGTCTAAAGCAAAATTCTTTGTGGCAATGGTCTCAGACTCAACAAATTCAGACTCGCAATATTCAAAAAGGAAGTCAGTTTGGATGGGATCAAAAGAGAAGGACTCATAATCCGCACAAAAACCATCATCAGAACTTCCATGGATATCAAACTCACCAGAAAAAGATTCATATTCCACATACAGAATATTATCATCTAATTGGAATAGAAGGTCAGGAATGATGAGATCAAAAGAGAATGATTTATATTCAACATGAAAACCTATATCAAGACCTTCAGTAACATCAAATCCACATGAAAAAGATTCATATTCTGTATAAAGAATATCATCATCAAAGTCACAAAATAGTGACTTCGGTCACCTCATCATATAACTCCTGTGAAATAGTTTTCGAATCATGTAAACTACGACGCTCAATTTCAGGTATGATGCTTATATCTAACTTGCTAACAGTATCAAATTGTTTACCCATATCAAACTCACAAAAGTCGTTCAGATGGTGGGTAGGTCGACATAAACTAATATATCTTCAGTGACATCTTTGGGTGAGCTAGTGCAGGGTGCAAGGTCTGTTGATAGAGACGTAGAGAGGTCACTCTCTTTTTCTAGATTAGGCAAACACATGTGTTCATTCAAATTAGGCCTAGCAGAATAAGAGGATTCACAATTATCATAGAGACTAATATCAGGTTTAGGAGATCCTAAGCTAGCATCAATGTCACTATGAGTCTCCCTATTTTGATTAAAACATTGAGAACAAGCAGCAATGCTCGCTTTCATAGTCTTTATCATTTGATCAGTCATATCATTAATCTTCTTTTTAAAACTTGCACACTTAGCATCAACATAGGCACGAAAAGGACAAGTATAAGTATCACGATAAGGAGATTCATAATAGTCGCACAAAACAGGAGGCACACAAGAATAAGATGGGTCATATGAATTCGCAACGTGGTCTAAAGGGTAAGAATTAGCTTGAAAATCATACTCTCCGGGAGTAGAGTATCTAAAAGTCTCGTTAGCTTGTTTAAACGCATAGGTTTCCCAAGCTAATTTTTCAAAGAAATCCCAAACCTCATTTTGAGTTTTAGATAATAATTCTATTAAACCTCCAAAACAAATTGACTCAACATAACTCCTTGACTCAACATTTAGACCCACAGCAATGACCGCACAAATTTTTCATTTTTCAAAATTATGATTCAGTTGTGCACGATAATCATTAAGCCTTGAAAGATAACGCCAGAAAGGTTCATGCTCATATTGCGGGAAATGAAAAACTAGCATTTCATTTTTAAAGTTTTTAGAATTTTTCAATTTTTAGGGGTTTTCAATTTTTAATTTTTTTTGGGTTTTTGGATTTTCAAAATTTTTTGTGGTTTTCTAGTTTTTTTTTCAATTTTTAAGATTTTCTAATTTTTAGCGATTTTGAAGGTTTTTCTTATTTTTTTAGATTTTAGCTTTTCTTTTTTTTTGGGAGTTTTAAAATTTTTCAAGAAATGAACTAAACTAAGTAATAATCGATACCAACATAAAGAAAGTAAAACGAGACCTAGGTAACCTAATAATAAAGTCATGAAATGAGCAAAACAAATCAACTAAACAAATCACAACTAATAACAAAACAACTAATAAACAAATCACAACTAATAATGAAATAAGCAAAACAAAGCACCAAATAAGAAAGAAGCTAAGAAAATGAAAATATGACCTAATCTCATACCGTTGTCCCCAGCAACGACACCAAAAACTTGTTGGAAAAATTTGAGTGTAAATAAAAAGGGCCGCAAATGTAAAGCTCTTGCTGTAGTACTTGAGGGTCATCTCCATAGGTGATGCACTTCTAAGTCCTTAAAAGGATGAAGGTCAAAGAAGGGATCGTAGTTGAGAGGGGGAGGGAGAAAGAGTGAACGTGAATTGATTGAAACCAACAACGAAAGATAGTAAACAAAGGATCTTGGATAAGATATCACCACTAAGATTCTTAGAGCTCAACTTTCAGATCTAATGAGATAAGATATCACCACTCAAAAGATCATGAAAGCCTCTTGATCACCACTCTAGCGAGCAACTCTAGAGATAAGCAAGAGAAAGAACACACTCGAAGAGTTTATAACTCAACTTCTTAATTCTCCAATGCAATGCCAATACACAAGGTTGGGTATGGCTTTTATAGAGGAGCCAAGACCCTTAGAATTCTGATTACAAAGATAAGTACATTGCATTCGGACCCTAGGAAAATTAAAAGACAAGAAAATAAAGTAACTAGAACAATGCATCTTCAAGAACCCTAGCCTTTCGGACTTCCTTCCTTTAATGTAGAGGCCTTCAAATATCCCAAAAAGGTGCATGCATCTCTAGATAAGCTGAAAGTCGTGCATAAGGACCTTTGGGGAAGATGAAACACTCGTATTTAATGCGTTCAGATTGCACACGCAATAGCCAGCAACAGAGCCATATTCTTTGGGTCATAAGTTCTTGGGTACTGGCTCAAATTGGACAAAATCAGTCCCTTAGGAAGCTTAAGAAGTCTAATTTCTAATGGAACAAGTTTCATTGGATTTGGACTTGCCGTTTGAAAGATATGGGCCGAACAACCCGAGTGGCTAGAACCGGAACTGAAAAGCCTACCAGAACCAAATGCCTCCTTTAAGCACAATTGCACGCTTCCTTGGGCTGATTAACCCTTTTGGGCCTCAAGCTAACTTACAAAGGTTCCTCAAAATTATAACTTCAGGCTCCCAAATGAATTTAAAGGTCATTAAAATGTTCCTCCAATACCGAGTATATTCTGGACCAACCTGGCAGTTTTGATAGCTGGGTTTAGAAGGCTAATTTGAATGGGCAAATGAAATCCAAACGACTTGATTCTTGTTTTATTGGAAAGCTTATATCTTCAACTAAAAGACAAGGCAAAAATAAGGGCCCAACTTGTCATTTAATTAGGCAGCCAAGGTTAGAAATGTTGAGACTCTTACTGGGCAGAATTGGAAAGTAATCCTCTTGGGCTTCAAGTTGGTTTCTCACAAGCTTGAGGACCTTTTGGACATCCTTGGATTTGGGCTGACCTTCATCATGATCCTCCATGGGTACATCATGCTTGCTCCCTAAAAAAAAAATGTCTTTTAAAAATGGCATTTTGAAGTTCAAGTAAAACTCCATAAAGTGCCTTTTACCATGGAATTCAAACAATGGAGAAGAAAAAAGATCTTGCCAAACTTGGATTTGAAATGAAGTCACCCCAAAGGGATTTGATGAACAAGGTTGTATGTAATGCCCTATGAGATTTGCTTCATACTCCCTTTGGTGGGAAAGAATTGCCCTCAATTCTTATTGAGAGTAAGGACAACCTCCTTGAGTTGAGCATTGCTCAAATCCTTATACAATCTCCTCTTGCTTCAATTCAAACTTTTGTGGGCCACCCAAGATGATTAATATCTCATAAGGACCTTCGTCATCTTCATGCTCATTAAATCTTGGAGGCAGGTCAAAGTTAATCTCATTGTCTTCATGATGAAAATCCTTATAAAGAGGGAGATGAAGTTCTTCCTTGCAAACTTGTTCTTCTTCCTTGCAAAAAGATGAAAGAATGGAGGTTTCTCCTAACTCTTCAAAGTCTAAGAGTTCTTCATCACCATAGTCATCAAAGATAGAAGGTAAATCAAACCGATTTGAATCTTCTTCCTCTTCATCTACCCCTTCATCTTCATACGAGATGATTTCCTTCAAGGGCAGCAAGGTAGGAAGGCTAGAAGTATGATGAGTCTTTACACTCCTCTTATTGAAAAGGGTGTCCACACATGAGGGCCTTGAGCCATTCTTCCTAAGAAATAGAGAAACATGTTTGAGCGTGCAAGTGAGTGGGCCAAAGGCACCCATCAACTTATTCCTCAACTTCTTCTAAGTTCTCACCTTCTCTTTTCCTTTCTTCCATCTCTTAAACTTGTAATTTTTCCACCATTGAAGTGCACAACCTCTCAATTTTGAAATAACCACCTTGAACTTCTCTTGGTCACTAAGGTTCTGACAATCAAAGGCTTGCTCTACCTTAGAAAACCAAGTTGTAAACTCATCCTTTTGGCCATCAAATCTTGGTATTTCAAGGCTAATCAACTCAATGTCAATCAAGGCTAGCTCTTTTTTGAAGTTACTAAAGGAAGGCATGATGGATGAAGGGTAGGGGTTCTTTGTGGGTTAGTTTTGTGTTTAAGCTAAGGGGCTGTGTTTGGGGTTGGAAGCTTCAGCAAAGAGAGTAGCCTAAGCTTTGATACCAAATGATGCACTTCTTAGTCCTTAAAGGATGAAGGACAAAGATGGGATCGTAGTTGAGAGGGGGAGAGAGAAAGAGTGAATGTGAATTGATTGAAACCAACAACGAAAGATAGTAAACTAAGGATCTTGGATAAGATATTACCACCAAGATTCTTAGAGCTCAACTTTTAGATCTAATGAGATAAGATATCACCACTCAAAAGATCATGAAAGCCTCTTGATCACCATTCTAGCGAGCAACTCTACAGATAAGCAAGAGAAAGAACACACTCGAAGAGTTTATAACTCAACTTCTTAATTCTCCAATGCAATGCCAATACACAAGGTTGGGTATGGCTTTTATAGAGGAGCCAAGACTCTTAGAATTCAGATTACAAAGATAAGTACATTGCATTCGGACCCTAGGAAAATTAAAAGATAAGAAAATAAAGTAACTAGAACAATGCATCTTCAAGAACCCTAGCCGTTCGGACTTCCTTCCTTTAATGTAGAGGCATTCAAATATCCCAAAAAGGTGCATGCATCTCTGCATAAGCTGAAAGTCGTGCATAAGGACCTTTGGGGAAGATGAAACACTCGCATTTAATGCATTCAGATTGCACACGCAATAGCCAGCAGCAGAGCCATCTTCTCTGGGTCATAACGTCTTGAGTACTAGTTCAAATTGGACAAAAGCCATACCCTTGGAAAGCGTAAGAAGTCTAATTTCCAATGGAACAAGTTTCATTGGATTTGGACTTGCTGTTTGAAAGATATGGGCTAAACAACCCGAGTGGCCAGAACTGGAACTGAAAAGCCTACCAGAACCATATGCCTCCTTTAAGCACAATTGCACGCTTCCTAGGGCTGATTAACCCTTTTGGGCCTCAAGCTAACTTACAAAGGTTCCCCAAAATTATAATTTCAGGCTCCTAAATGAATTTAAAGGCCATTAAAACGTTCCTCCAAAACCGAGTATATTCTGGACCAACCTGGCAGTTTTGATAGCTGGGCTTAGAAGGCTAATTTGAATAGGCAAATGAAGTCCAAATGACTTGATTCTTGTTTTATTGGAAAGCTTATTTGTTGAACTAAAAGAACAAGGCAAAAAGAAGGGCCCAACTTGTCGTTTAATTAGGAAACCAAGGTCAGAAATGTGAGACTCTGGCTGGGCAGAATCGAAAAGCAATCCTCTTGGGCTTCAAGTTGGTTTCTCACAAGCTTAAGAACCTTTTGAACATCCTTGGATTTGGGCTGACCTTCATCATGATCCTCCATGGGTACATCATGCTCGCTTCCCCCCCAAAAAAAATGTCTTTTAAAAATGGCATTTTGAAGTTCAAGTAAAACTCCATAAAGAGTCTTTTACCATGGAATTCAAACAATGGAGAAGAAAAAAGATCTTGCCAAACTTGGATTTGAAATAAAGTCACCTCAAAGGGATTTGATGAACAAGGTTATATGTAATGCCCTATGAGATGTGCACAATAGGGATGATGGAAAAGATTAAGGTCATAAAAAGAAGTGGATTAACTAACTACCCTAATGTAATCTACACTAACCAAAATTGAATCGTTCAAGGAAAACACAAGTGTTCAGCTAGCATTCGACTAAGCATAAAATCAGGTAAAATAAACATAAGCTAAACTTACTAAACCGAAATTCAATCGAAACTAAACCATCATTCAAAAGAATTAGGTAAACTAAGCTGAGTATAGAATTAGGTAAATGAACCAAACTATCATACGAAATCATTCAGCCGACATCATCAAGCCACCAGATTTAATCAACAACATCATCTTATAACATTAGAACTCGAAATAGAAGCAAATTACGAGGGGAAGTGGAATCACAAGTAGAGCAAATCAGAGGAGTCGAACAACCCAGAACCTGGAGTAGAAATTGTGAAGGAATTCCAACAATTGCCTCCATCATCCTCACTCATTCATCAGGAGAAAAGAATAGCAACTCTCCTTCGCCATTTCATTACAGCTCGCACAGGTGAAGCTCAGGGGAAGAGGAGTAATTCAAACAAGGGAAGGGGAGAAGAAAAAAAACCAAATAGATGCAAGCTTCCTTGCTTTGCAGCTCAGCCGAATGCCACAATCAATGGCTGGTACACCATTGTTGGACTGAGTGAAGTGAAGTAGGGGAGGGGTAAAAATCATCCAAAATCAACCAAACTTACTTTAATTACATACAATTTGCAACTAGATTTGTGAAATCCAACTAGAAATTAACGAAACTTGCTTTACTTACATAAAACTTAAGGCTAACATCAGATCTAACATGAAACCCCAGAACCGAAAATTTACCCTAAAATTTGAATAACTAGGACGAAAACAAAATTAAAACTGAAACTAAACCTAAACTTAAATTAATCCTAACCTAAAAGCCTAAAAATTACCTCCCTCAATGGCATCGATTGCTTGATATATATATCCAGCCCTTCTTCGATCTTGGCCGTGAATTCATGGATGCATGGACGGTGGAGATGATGCAAGTTGTGTGCTGTGCTGGCACCTTGTGCGTGAATTATGGATGGAGATGGTGGTGGATGTGGATGGAGTTTGGAGAGAGAAGGATAAGATCGAACAGAGAGAGAGAGACTGGGATGAAGATGATAAAGTAGGGAAGGGTTCGGGTTTCTGGGGCTTCTTTAGTTCAACCGAAAGAAGAGAGAAAGTGAATTAAGAGGGAGGAAAAGGCAGTCATATGGAGGCTGGGTAGGTTTTAGGTTTTTATTTCTCTTTTTTTTCTCTTTGGGCCAAACAACAAAGTGGCTTTTGGGCTGAGTTCGAGTCAATTCGGTCCAATTTTCCATTCCCGGTATTTCCATCATTTTTCCCGCATTTCCTTGCATTTTTTCACATTTATTCAAAACCTACAAAACAAAATAAAATCAAATAAAAACCTAATAATAATAATTATTATAATGAGCATAAATCAGGCATAAAGGTATCTTAAAAATGGCACATTTTTGGCACAAACAAGCATCATGATAAAGATAAGTCAGAAGTTATGTCTTTACAGGAGTCATGTGAGTAGGCAATTGAGCTCACTATTTTGGACTTTGATGATGATATTCTTTTTGTAGAATAAGAATCTTTTTTATGTGGGTTTGATATCGATGAAAGTTTTGATGAGGGTTTTTATGTTGAATATTTACCCTTCTCTTTTGACCCCATCATTCTGACTTCCTTTTTGAATCTTATAAGTCTGAATTTGTCGAGTTTGAGACCATTGTCACTAAAAATTTTGATTTTGAATAGACTCTTACGCCTTTTGAAATTAGAAGACTTGTGGATCTCTGACCCACTGTTTTTCCTAGACTACTCACTCCTGATGACAATCACATCTCTAGGCCAATGACCACTTCACTGGCTCATACTGAGTACATCTGTTTGATAACTAATTGGGCCCAACTACTTGACAAGTTGAAGCAGGCCCTTACTTGTTCTGCATTGATATGGTGGATGCATATGTATTCCTTTTGGCATCATCTCCTTCATTTTTACTGTTGTAATCTGGTTGAGAGTTGTTCTTGCCAATTTGACAAGCTACTACGTGATCTAATGTGATTTGATTTGAGTAGCAATTTTCAATTTGAAATGGAGTGGTTGATGCTATATCGCCTCCATTTCAGCAAATTTCCAGAGGGTATAGCTTAGGTGTACTTTTACACCTGATCTGGCATACTCGTTCCTCCTGGTTTCTCTTTTTATTTTATTTTTTTTGTATATATTTGTTGCTTTGTTTTATTTTTTTTTCTTTTTGAGTTTAGAATCTCATCATTTTTCTTTCTTTTTGAGTCATGTTTACTTTCTATATACATTCTTATTTTGGATTTTTATGTTCCTTTTCACTCACAATGAGGACATTGTAAAAGGTGTGGGGGTGGGGAAACTTTGAAACTTTGAAACTTTAAGAAAAATGAAAAATAAATAAAGAAGTTTTTAAAAAAATTCAAAAAGTTTTTTGCTTTGTTTTTGGGGAATATATGTGCTATTTATAATTGACTATCTTCTCTTGTCCCTTAGTATTAGGTTGTATATAGATGTGGCGTGCATTGATAAAACTTAGTCCTAAAGCATGATGTCTGCACATGATCCTAACCCCTGATATTTTTCGAATGCAAACTTGACTTGAGTAGATGAACTCATGACATTTTGAGCCTTAAAGACTAATTCATCACTTTAGTCTCATTTTTCTTTCATGTGTATCTCTTCCATGATTACATCTCTAGCACTTGCTTTGATTCACTTTGAAATCGCATTTAGCATGTACATTATGATAATATGATATTCATTTATTTTGAGAGCTACATAGCCAAATTGCCACCCTTGTTTCAAATGCTTACCATTTGTTAACCCCTTTGAGCTTTGACCCATTTTTGTTGCGAACCCTTTTATTTTAGCCATGGCCTAAACACATGTCCTATACCTAAGACAAGGCTAGTGAGGACACTTTAGCATAAGTTGGGTAGCCTTTGGGTATTTTGTGAATTTGGGGGTTGATTTTGCTTACGTATCGGGATGTATCATGGTGATCAATTGGAAATTGAATTGTATTGCTCTTGTACATGCAATTCATTCATTGTCTTCATGAAAAGGAAAAAAAAAAGACAAAGCAAGAGGGAAAAAATGAAAAAAAAAAACAAACGGAAAAAGTTTCCAAGTAAACATGAGAAAAAGGTTAAAAAAAGCTGGAAAAAAATCTCAAAAATTCAAAACAAGTTGTGAAAAGAGTGCTTGGCATGGATGTATCATTATATATACTCATTTCCAATGATCAATTTATTGTGGGGTGTGTTCTTATTTTCCGTTTTGAGAGAGTATGTTCTCATTATAATCGATGTAAGTGTTGGTTGCTCATTAGCTCTTTGACTTTTAGCTCATTATTTCCCGAAATCATTTGCCCCTCTTTTACCTCTACCTTTAGCCCCATTACAACCCTGTAGAGTCCTCTTGACTATTATTTTGCATATTGCATTTCAGTGGTGGAGAATTGAGCATCTTAGCAAGCCTCTAGTAGTTTATTTGATTGGAAGAAAGTCGAGTGAATCTTGTTATATTTTAAACACATGAGTGGGACTATTCCACATTTTCTTTCAACTGAGGTTTTACCAGTCACGCTTGTACATAATTTTCAAGTGGGGTGAAAGATTGTGTAAAGATATTATCACTGGGGATTAAGGATTTCTTGATGTGCACATTATGTTTATATACGATCTAGTGCTTTGGTTGCTTGAGTGATGTAGTTGGTTAGAATGTGTACATCTAATTTTCCCCAGTGCTATATATATAAATTTTTGTGAAAAAACACATTATGTTTATATGCGATCTAGTGCTTTGGTTGCTTGAGTGATGTACTTGGTTAGAATGTGTACATCTATTTTTCCCCGGTGTTGTATATATAAATTTTTGTGAAAAAACTCAAAAAGATTATCGATTTTCTGTTTTTTGTTTTCTTTTATAGATTTTATGGGTACATCTTCTGCAAACCCTCATGAGACCTTACTCACCAATTAGGGGTAAGCTCGAGGTTTAAAGGGCTTGTTGCACATGCTAAGTGTAACTGTGATTTCTACGAAAGTGAGTTTGAATTTTATTTTGCTTTTTAGGATTTTTAGTCTTCCTTGATTCGAGGACGAGCAAAAGTTCAGTATGGGGGTATTTTTGGCATACAAATTAAACGGATGTTAAGCATCAATATAAAAGTGTATATGAGATTTCGTAACAGAATCTTTAACAGTTTCGTATGTATCTGATCTATAAAATAATTATGAAATATATATATTTTATGAAATTAAGATTAGTACTCGCCGCTAAATATAAGGATTGCTACCAGAAGGAGAAGAGCTCTGATGCTTGTTTTCATGGCTTTTTTTAAATTGAAAATATGGGTAACAAGCTTTCAAAATAGCATATGTCATCGTAAGCAGACTTTTGCTACAAGAGAAATCCAATCGCTTGTATTTATAAAAGTAAGCTAAACTGTTTTTTGGTAGAATTTCCAATGAATTATAGTGATTACAAACATATTAGGGATTTTAGCTTGGTGAGGTGAATCTGAGTATCTCACATTCAATCACAGCACATTTATACATATAATTACTTTTCATAAAACATGAACGCAATCCATGGATATAGAGCAGCAAATGAATTCCATGCACATGTGCCCTTGTTTATCATGAACCTAGCTAGAAAGGGTTTTTTGATAATCTAAATGAGTTGAACATCATAGATTTTATTACAGCATATGTGGCACAAGTGTATAGTGCATTCACGATTACTGCCCCCTTTGTTCCTTCAAAACTTAAGGCGTTTCCATATCAACATAGGCAAGGTTGAGGGCAATTTCTTATGTGTTCTCGGGAGCACATACTCTCACTATCTACGTATATATTTTTTTTACACGTATATTTGTCATATATTCATTTTTTTAATATATATTTGATGATGTGGCTCGTGTAAGTACATGCTCCTAGGAGTATGATATACATGTTGAAGGTTGAGTGGGCTCATAGGCTTTGGTTTTGATTTTATTGTAACTGCATGCAAGTGGCCTGTATATTATTGCACTAAGTAACTCTTGTTGTTCCGAAACCGGATTTTAAATTGAGCTTTAACTAAATTTCAAGCATGGCTATTGCTATGATATTTAGTAGAAACACGGTCACCATTTGACTGCATTTTCTTGTTATTCGTCTTTTTCTAAATTTCAAATAAAAATGGTATTTTGCTGAATATACAATGTTAATGATTTTTTGACGTGATGCTGTTCGTTTATTAGCTAACATGGGATCATCTTAAGTAAACGTCCCTATATAATGGTATCGATTATATTACTTGAATGCAGGTGCAAGGGATTAGAAATAAATTATTGTAAGGTATTGTGATAACGGAAATTCGCTTTGTTGATAAACTGATTAAATTTTAAGAAATAAATTCAAAAAAGAAATCAAGAGATGAGATGCCCGTAGTCACTTGTGTGGAACTAGTGACACCAATTTGGCTGCCTCTTGTTAAATGTAAACTGAAATAATTTGCTATACAATTCCTAAAAAGTTTGACCGAGATTCTGTGTTTCATTCATAACATAGCTTAGACTAGATTAGATAATGTGCTCAGCTTGCATCTATCTTTCGCGTTCTTTCCCTTCCATGTTAGTGTGATATTTTTCTTTCTTGTCTCCCTAGGAGATAATAGAAAACATAAAATTTGGAAGATAATTTTTGAACTTGGTTAGTACTTGAGTAAATTGAGTTGGCTCTGCCTACAAGCAATCCATTTCACTTGATTAATATACAGGCTACAGATTTGATGCAAGTCATCTAAACAAACTAACTTATTTGAAATAGTAGCGTGTAACGATACTCCCTTCTCGAAAACAATAGTGCCATCTTATTCTCCACAAGAATGGAATTTCCCATTATGTTTCATCTAATTCTTGATATATGAAGGTTTGCATTTCATATATCAATATAAGGTAGGCAGAAACGAAAATACACTTTTTTTCAAGTGAACAAAATTTAACCACTAATTGGATTCTAGATCAATAGCAGAGAGGAAGGCATTAGCATGGGTAGTAATAGTAACATCAAGTTGGCCATTTGCTATTAAATGTAAGCTAAAAATCATTTTTCTATGTAATCGAGATAAAACCTTGATTATGATTATGTGATAATTTGACAAATTAGTTTGGATCAAATTATGTTACGTGGTATAAGTTTTGCACATTTTTTATGTGTTGTCATATGACAATAATTTACCTTCGTATCCTCCACATGGACTATTGATAGCATGAATTTTAGCCGATCATTGACAACTCAAATTAAAGTTGGGAGAAGTAAGTTGGGTCTTTGAACTTTCTCTGCTTTTATTTTTTATCTTTGAAGTAATGGGATTCAATGATAAATATGCTTCTTGAAAATTCCCTTGGTGTAGCAGGACAGTATCAGATAGAATGTGCATTTAAATCATTCAACTTTGTATAATGTATTTGAATTTGTATCAAATCACGTTTCCCTTTATTGTGCATTACAAACATTTCCAGTAATAAATATGCTATTCTAATAATCAGTACGTTTCTTCTATTTGTGCACATGGTACTCTTCCTTTTTCCTAGTGACCGCTTGCCTCGATCTCACTCCAATTGCCTCGAACATTTTTGGGAGATTGGAACTGAGGCTCACGTCTATCATTCTTTTCATTCCAATGCCACAGGCATGTATTTGTGGTGTGCAGTTTGTTACATTTCACATGGTACTCTTCCTTTTTCCTAGTGATCGCTTGCCTCTATCTCACTCTAATTATCTCCACCACTATGTCTGTCATAGTACCTGTGCGAACATTTTTGAGAGATTGGAACTAAGGCACACGTCTGTCATTCTTTTCATTCCAATTTCGCAGGCATGTATTTTTGGTGTGTAGTTTGTTACATTTCACATGTTCGTAGTCTTTCCAGATATGGCTATGGATTATGCCACGGCAGTTATATCATTTTCTTTACAAGATGGCATACTTGATTATCATCGCTTATTCAGCTCGTGATCTCATCACAACAAAACAGATAGCGCGAGGGAAACCATAGTATTGGCTAGAGAGAATTAGATGTTGCTAGCATATAATGCAACCTCTTGAATTTCATAGTTGATAGAAAACTTTTTCTGAG
The DNA here is from genome assembly GCA_029747015.1 of Carnegiea gigantea. NCBI lineage: Eukaryota > Viridiplantae > Streptophyta > Magnoliopsida > Caryophyllales > Cactaceae > Carnegiea > Carnegiea gigantea. Next base: position 36,086 of record JAKOGI010001070.1, read on the forward strand.
AGATAAATTGATCACTCTTTCTTTATCATCTATTTCATATTGTTAGTCTGGCATCGAATATCTTCCTACACGCATTCTCTATCACTAAAAGAAAAACAAACCAAAAGAAAATACTTTAGAAGTATCTTCTTGAGAAAATTTTAGAAAAACCAACAAACATAGACAAGTGATGCTGTAAGCAAATTAATATTGATTGGAATGATAGAAGATAATAATTTTTTGAACTTTAATTTAATAGTATTTATCAAGCCATCATTTATTAGGCGCTAAAATAACGCAAGTTTCCTAGACATGGGCCTTTCCTGGGGCTGCAATATTGTTGACAAGTTTGTGGTGTACCTTTTGGATTTGGAGAGCATTGTGGTCCTTTTTGTGGCCCTATATGATCATTAAGGAATTGTGTCATACCCACTATAGAGCTCCCACAAACACCTGATCTTCTATTGGGTACCTAAATCATACGGATCTTAAGCGTCAACATAAAAATGTATATGAGATTTCGTAATAGAATATGTAAAAATTTTGTATGTATCTAATCTATAAGATACTTATGAAATATACATACATATATTTATATATATATATATATATATATATATATATATATATATATATATATATGTATATATATATATATACACATACATACATAAAATGAAATTAAGATTAGTACTCAATGCTAAATATAAGAATTTCTACCAGAAAGACAAGAGGTGTGAGTGTTTTCATGGCTATTTTTGAATTGAAAATATGGGTAAGAAGCTTTCAAAATAGCATAAGTCCTTGTAAGAAGACTTTTGCTACAAGAGAAATCCAACTGCATGTATTTATAAAAGTGACCTAAATCATTTTTTGGTAGAATTTCCAATGAATTGCAATGATTATGAACATATCAGGGAGTTTAGCTTGGTGAGGTGAATCTAAATATCTCATCTTCTATCACACATTAATACATATAATTACTGTTTATAAAATATTAATGCAAGCTATGGATGTGTAGCAGCAAATAAGTTCCATGCACATGTACCATTGATTATCACAAAGCTAGCTAGAAAGCGTTTTTGTGATAATATAAATGAATTGAACATCATAGATTTTGATATGGTGCGCGACACATGTTTGCAGTGCATTCATGTTGCTTTTGTTCTTTCAAATTTTAGGACGTTTCCATATCTACATAGGCAAAGTTGAGTGGGATCACAGGCTTTGGTTTTGTTTTTGTTGTATGTTTAAATTGCATGCAAGTAGCTTGTATGTTATCGCACTAAGCAACTCTTGTGGTTCTCAAATCAGGTTTTAAATTAAGCATTAACCAAATTTCAAGCATGGCGGTTGCTATGATATTCAGTAGAAAGACATTTTCCGGTTGAACGCACTTTCCTGTTATTCTTCTTTTTTTTTTTTAAATTTTGAATAAAACTGATATTTTGTTGAGTATACAATGGTGATTTCGTGACATGATGCTATTCCTGTATTAACGAATCATGAGATCATCTTAAGTGAACGTCCCCTTATATTGGTATCGATTGTATTACCTGACTGTGTGGCTTATTTGATTGTTTACTAGCCCAAATACAATAGATTGTCCACTAGCCCGGAGTACATAAACTAGAAAAGTTAATTTAAGGAGAAAAATAAAAGATACAGCTCAATAGATCACATGTCCGGAGCACTGGAATTACATTCCGACAATAAAACTCAACTCCAACCTACAAAATAGCTGAGTATTTAGATAGTTGGCTCATACAACCATCTAAAGCGACAACTATTCAATATCCATTATCTGAAAAATAGTACTTAACTTACATAAGTTGTAGAACTTACAAATGCATCACATTACATCATTCAACTCATGGATCTACGTATATGCATATATATATATATATATATATATATATATATATATATATATATATATATATATATATATATATGTATATGTATATGTATGTATATATAACTCCTTTTCCAAAGCAGAAGGGAGGTTCCGACTCGACTTACATGAACTAAATTCTGCCTATCTTTTCATGAACCTAGGGAAAAGGGAGTAGAGAGGGATGGGCCACAAGCTCAGTGGATGATTTTCAACCCTAAGAAAACAAAACAGCTGCGTATAATACTTTTAAGTAACATTCACACGCAAAATTAATATTTAATATCATATATTAAACAACAAGGTCATCCATATCCAATGATATCTTAATAACCCCCAGAATTCACAAGGCATTATTTCCTCACCTTAGTTCAACAAACGGGAGCCTTTACATTGACTCGCCTACAACACTTATATATGAGCAATGACAGCCACAGATTACACTTACTTGGTATCACATAATAGGCATACACGACCCAATAGCATGTTGACTCATGCTAAGACCTAGGCATTGAGGATAGTAGATTGTTCGACTCACGCATAAACACTTAACATCGAAGAGTTCAGCTAGAGTTACTAGCTGGAATTCTTTTAGTATGAAAATGGGATTCAACACATAAAAAGCATAGAACCCTCACATAAACGAAATTAAACACTTATAAAATAATTTCTTCACATGAAAGTCATTTGGGATTCAATAAAAACCTTTTTGAAGAGTACATGCACTTTTCCAAACATTTACGATAGTATAGTCCTTAAATGAGGAGTTTTAACTCATAATGAGTGACAAAATCACTTTTTAGGCATCAGATTCACATGTTAGCGCTCTCTTCAAGTGAGTCTCATAACTCACGACTCATAGTATCCCCAGGGCTTCTAAATGTCTGTGGACTTTCACCGTCGTCAGAGTCTATTAGGGTTCCCATTTCTGGATTTACTCCCTAGGAATTAAGGTTCCAACGTACCAGCTCAGCTCCCTAAACTTTTGGCCAAATAATTAGTACGATCCTCCTAATCTAAAACATTTCAGAGGCGTCTCAGTTCCAACACATTTGGCATTAAAATTCCCATTGTATCACAACAATGGCATTTTTATTTTCGAGAAGGCTAAAATACCTTAATAACATCACATGGGCTTACAAAGAAAAGACAACCACTCATTTTAGCAAAGCACGCTCGTAGACGAATTAACAGGCAAGTAAACGTCCAGTTTCACATAAAAGGGTTATTAAAACTCATTTCAGAGGCCACCAGTTTACAGTAGACTCAGAAGTAGCTTCACTTAAAAGTACTTTAACAGTTTGGTTCTACAAATCAGCCACATACATCAGGTTTGGTAAATCCGTTTCAAGTTTATAGGAAACGAAGCCTTTGAAACACTCTAGTAACCCTTATTAATACTTTATTAACTGCTTCCTTGCTGACATCATTCAGAAGTTTATAGTAACTGAAATATTTAAAACATGCTCACAACCTTTACATGACACTTTATTAATTCAAAAGAGTAACGATTTAACGTGTTGGTCAACAATTCAAACTAATTGAATAGTTTAGCTAAGCGATTCAGTGAATTTGTTCAATATTCTATGTTCAGGTTACAGCAACAATGGTGGCTCTAGACAATGCAAACAGGGAAGGTTGGTTCTGGCTGCGACTAAGGGCGAATAGGAGCAATCCGGTGTTTGGTTTACGAACCTGATCCACTGCTAAACCGATTTGCAGAACCACTCAACTAACTTCCATGTTTCCCGTTGAACTCCTGCGCAAAATATGGGAGGCATGGATTGAAAGCAACACCATTAACACCACTTAGGCATTAACGACACTATCATAAATTTACATTAGCTAATGTAGCGAACTCAAAGATAAAGACACAACAAATAACACTTCGCATTCCATCAGTTTAATGCTTATTCGCGGACTCCATCCTCACATCACCGCCCACATATTAACCTCAAAATCATCTCCATTTCAATCGAAATACTCACATTCACATACTTCGATCCTTCCATCTAGTAGCTATTCAATTCAAACACATACCTAATTTCCATAGTCAAATCAAAACGGTTCAAAACTACTAGTAAAGTTTGGGAATTAAAAATCACCCACTTGATTGTAAGCTAAAGGGCCCGATTTAAGGCTAATTAGACTGACTTGAAAGCTAGTTTTCGTGTCCCCCTTGCTGCTCACTGCTGCCTCACGCCACCCGTGTTTCGCGCAACTACAACACCCTGCCCCCTATTCTGGTTACCATTGCTATTGCTGCTCCGTTCTTGCATTTTGCTTCTCCCTTTACCCCTCTACTTGCTCTCCTCTCTCTCTTCATTGCTAGTCTCACGGTCAAAGTCAGGTTGGGAAGAGAGGTGGGGCTTGAAGAAGGCTGTCTGTTCAATGTGTGTGCGTGTTGTGTTGGTGTTTTTTCCCCCCTTTTTTGCTGAGGGACGCCGGGCTGCTCAACGAACCTTGCTTGCCTCTCTCTTTTTTTCCTCCACTAGTAACCTCAAGGGAAAAAGCTTTGGGCCTAAATAACCAGGCTCACTAGGTTATAGCAGTGATAGCCCAATCAAGCTTGCTAGCCTCCGACTATCTCACCACGGCCTAATTCTCAACTAATTCACTAATTTCACGGAATCATGTAATAAATTGAGAAAAATTCAAGAACTAACTCAAATAAAACCATACACTTAGCTAACACACAAATAGTAGCCTAATATAGCCGTTTTAATAAAACATAGTGAAAAAAAATTAATCCAAATAGATAACTTGAAATCAAAAATCTCTACTATTACACTCTTCCCCCTTAAAAGAATTTCGTCCTCGAAATTCTAAAGTCTATGGTATAATAAAACATGAAGCTCACATACACGTGACACAACGACACAACTCAATAAGAAATCCCGAAACTTTACTTACAATTAGATATAACTTCCAAGTCAGGAAAAAAATATTTATGGTATCCAACTTCCACCTCGTCAATCTTAAAATCATTTATGGTATCCACCCTCATCCTCACCAACCGTCTTGAAGTGTCTACTAATTCTATTAAGGCATCGAGGGCAAATCATCTAAAAGTGGAGCAAATGAGTTGGCGTGGATAACCATATCAAACCTGTTTAGAAACTGCCCACTAACTTTAAAATTTATCCTTAAGCAATACCAACATAGCAACCGATACTCTATATTTATACATCAACACGAGCTGACCTATAAGGACTTTTTATTCATGAAATCTTAAACAGGACAAGTTAGGGTCATATGAAGGCAGTCAACTAAGTCAACTCTATTCTATAGCACGAAGAAACCCAATCATTTTAGAATTAAGTCAATCCACTAGGGAGCTATCATTTCACACTGGAGTAGTAGAGATGTTACATTGCATCACATCGATGACAACAACACTCCAAATGACGCAGGAAGCCACAATAACATCATATAGAATTAACAACATGACACTCCTAAGGTTAAGAATCATAAGTAACATGACCCAGTATAACATGATAAGAAGCTTTCAAGTGGGTGGCATATAGAACTATCAATTGACTAGAAAGGAAACAACTTGGGGGAAATTTTATGACAACAATGTAGGCCAATGGGTAGTAGAGGTTCAGTACATTTTCCTGCACACAAGTGGTTTAAAAGAGGTAAAAAATTGGTTTCTTAGTTGAGACAGGTTTTATACTTACCAATGCCTTTGTATAGCTTGACTAATATTTCATAGAAGTTTACCTAGCAAGGCCAGGTTGTTTTAGATGGGCATTGCTGCCAGAAGTTTGTAGTTACAAGGCACAACATGGTGAGAAGCATGGGAGTAGGTAGAATAGTTATTCAACGTTCCAAGGCTAGTGCCTCACGTCATGCAATTATCAAAATGGAAGATCTCTACCTAGATTGCATAATTAAAAAAAAAAAAAACAAGCACACAAGCTAATCACAATATCATAATTGATAGGATGCTCTACCCTACACACCCTATATAGAACTGGCCACCTCTAAATTGTGGAAACATGTAAATACATGGATATGCTCATAGACATATAAATGTTAATACTTTCAAAAGAGTAGGAGGGATAATATGCAAAATGATAGCATGATCACCTAATGACAAGGCATTCAAAGTGCAGGTAAGGCCACGTACAATAACCATAATATAATAAAATAGTGATGGTAGCAAGCATACGCATAATGGCTAGTATAGCACCACTCTAGAATTTCCTATGAAAATTACCATTGGGTACATGACACTTATAGCGTAAAACATAGTACAAGATAGCTTAGTCATATCATACCAATGCATTCAATTTATAGCTTAGTCATATCATGCCAAGACATTTAGTTTATAGCTTAGTCATGTCATGCCAAAGCATTCAGTTGAGTCATACCAATGATTATTTTACATACTCATTCATAAGCCTTTGGTTCAAGATCTTAACTGTAAGCTTGGGTACACTAGCATGCATCCCGTTAAGCATAGAACACAAAGGCAGAAATATGCAAATGCAAGCTCCTACGGTCGTGTGATCATATTACTGATTACATGAGTAAATGGCTACTAAAACAACATATGAGGAAACACGTGCACTTTAGTTTAAATAATAAAGCAACATTCCTATCATTTTACTAAACCAATCAAATCAAGTATTTCGCCCACCTCAATCACACACATAACTATCCTCGGAAAGGTACAAACCATGAAATTCTAGTTACTCGATAATTCAGTCACATTACTCATCCGGGGTTACTCTAAAACAAACTCAAGTGACTGTAGAAGCCCTTATTAGCCTTACATTGCAGATAATACCATAATTACACTCTAAAACATACAAGTTGATGGTATTGCCAAATAGAAAAATATCTAGATAAGTGTATGCGAGTGTAAACCCTAGAAATTTCTCCCCTATAATAACTCCATATCTCTATGGGGTGTTTCACAGCATGCATAACTGTGAGAAACAGTTACAGGACCAAAAGGGTGTAATTTAGGCAATAGTAGAGGGGCACTCAAGCCAAAGCTTGCTTGGCTATTAGTTTTGTTGACACTCAGTTCACTAAAAAAAATAGGCCCTTAATAAGCGAGAAATTGCATTGAGCTAAGGGTGATGACAATAATGGCCTTATGGATATGCCTAAATGATCCTTGAGGCACATTCACCCTATAAGAGCTCACAAGAACCTTAGGGACTCACAGTGTGGAGGAAGGTTCACCTATAGGGAGTTTTGGCTTTTGAATTTGGCATTAATGCTCAGAAAAACATTGATAATATATGGAAAATTCACCCTGGTAGGTTTCATACATGGTGTAACATTTCCAAAGTCTTCTAGGTTCTCTCTCCCTTTTCCCTTCCTAGTGCATCAGGGTTCATTGCAACCCAAATATTATCAAACCCCACAGCAGCCCGTCATGTACCTCTCAAGGGTTAAGCTTAAACTCAATTCAAGAGTGAAAGCTAAAACTAAGAAAGATTACAATCAAGGGAAAGGGATAGAAACTAAACTAATCCTTAGATACAGATTTCACCAGCAAAGATTAATCTAGTGAAAACTAATATCTCACTTAGATACAGATCACCACTAAACTTGAGTTTAGGGTCCTTAAACTTAATTAGGATATAGATTTCACCACCTAATCAAGGCTTAATACTCACTTGATCACCACTCTAATTGGCCTAATTAGAGATAAGCAAGCAGAGAATTTAAGGTAACAACACTGAGGAGTTTCAAACTCAACTTCAGATTTCACTTCATCATCACTTGATTTATAAAATGAACCTTTGGACTGCTTATAAGGACGTCCAAGGCCTTTCCTTGCACACTAGGTAACCTTTAGGAGGCTACTTAATGCTTAGGAAACTCACTAAGTACACTTAGTACACTTGCTTAGCCTAAAGTACACGGTTTAGCTTTTAAAGAAACTAAGCATGAACAAATGAGTGTAATAATTAACAAAATGATTAACTAAGCTCTTTCTTGATAATCCTAGGCTTGATTAGTCATGTTTTCCTCCCTAGGAAGGAAAGCACCGACGGCTGCCACCTCAAAAGAGCAAGCTTTGTACATGTTTGCCACCTAATGCCATGGTGTTCGAATGTGGGCTTGCAAAGTGGCGCATTCTTCCTCTTCAATGTAGCGTTCTCTCCATTCATGAGTCATATAGTGACTAAGCTCAAGCTATCAGCCAAGTTAGTGCACACCTTGGGGGAGAAAACCCACCTAAGAGGGAAAACCTCTTAGGTTAAGCAACCTGCCATAAGGAGCCTTGTGGACTGCAGGTTTGCTCAACTTGGTGACACCTCATTTTGGTGACTAATCCTTCATTGCCTTCCATGGGGGGAAACCTCAGGATGTCTAAAATCCCCCTCCTTTTAGAAAATGAGGATTTGGACATCATTAAGGGCCTCAATCACTGTGATCGTTGCAACCGAACATTTGAGGTGGCCTACTGAGCGGCTTGACAAAATGTAACTTACTCACCTTGCAATTTTTTTACATGCTTGTAAACTAGACATCCTAAGTGAACTAACAAAAACATAATTACAACATTTGAACATCGTTTGATCTAGAAAATAATAAAAATAAAACCGAGTAATAACTGTCCCACAACTACAGCCTGAATAGTTTGAGTTCAAGAGCTGAGTTGAATTATCAAATGAAGTCCAATTGAGCTGAAACATGTTTCGTTCGAAAGCTAACTTCTTGAAATTCAAATCTATGGTAAAATATTTGACTTAAACCTCAAAAAGGCCTAAGTAATTAAGCTCACAATACCGGGTATGCGGCTGGAATTAATCCGACAACTACCTCCTCTTGAACTTGCAAAAATCTGATTGGTTTCGATGACTAATTTGAATTCTCTTGACTGCTTTGGACCTCCAAATTAGTGTTCCTTGAGAGATTTACATCATCCTCCCCTTATTGAGAAGGATTTGCCCTTAAATCCAATGGGTAAGTGGGGATGGATTGGATTCTGGCTGAAAAATCACCCTCCTCTTCTGTTTTTCTACTATGACTTGGTAGGAGGATTTGGTTTTCTGAAATTTGGACTTGACTAACTCATGTTAAAACACCTTTTTCAAGGGTTTATCATAAGCAAGTAATGAGTCCAATTGCTTGTTTTCTTGTTGAGAATGTAATGACTTATAAGCACTGTCACTTTCATTTTGCTTCCCCAAGTCATGAAATTCACTCAAGGTTTTTGTTAAGATCAGTGTCTCCTCTTCCTCGACCTTCTCTACAACCTCTTCTTGATCCTCCAAGGTTAATTCCTAGCTGCAGGGCTCAGTTCCATGTTAAAGCTCAGACTAATTTGCTCTTACTCTAACTCAAACCCTTGCTTACTGCTTAAGATGAGAGATGATTCATTAGCACCCTTTTCATCATTAAGCTCATCAGAGCTTAAAGTCTCTCCTTCGGCGCCATCAAGATTACTCAAATCCAACACTGCATCTCTATCTTCATTTTCATTTACCTCTTTGATAACCTCCTCACTAGTTTCCAAACCAATTTAGTTTTTTTGTGGAGCTAAGTCTTTTTGTGGGGTCGAAAGGGGTATAACCGCGGGCTCAGGGACTTCTTTTTGTGAGAAGGAAGGGGGTATAACTGTGGGTTCAGAGAAATCTTTCTTACATGGTTTGGCTTTTTATTCATGTTTAGCTTTGCGAGCTTGATTACACTTTTTTACATGAAGGTATGAAAAGGGCAGAAAACAGTTAAAGTTTAGATCTCATCTTCTCCCATAGCTAGATTTTGCTCCTTTTCCTTCTAACTCGCATAGCACACAAGTTAGTCCACCAAATTGAGGCGTACTTTCTCAGCCTAAGAGCAACAAGCTTAACCTTCATTTCCTCAGAGACTTTGTGGTCATCAAAGATTCTTTCAACATTATAAAGCCATCTCAAGAATTCATCAGGACCAAGTTTCCCTTCAAACTTTGGAACCTTAAGCTCATGATCATTAAGGTCAGGTCATCTTTTTCTCTGAACTGGCGCCTAAAACATTTATTATGACTCTTCAACTCTTCCTTCTGATTCTTTAACTCTTCGTTAGTTGAGGTCACTGCTTTGAAGTTCTTCATGAAAGCTTCAAACCTCTCTTCAAGATTCATACTACTCATGATGAGGGCTAAATAAGAACTAAGGCTATTTTTGGTGTTTTTGGAAATTTCTGTGGCGTGGCAGGAAGGAAAAACGTGTGGGTTTTGATTTCAGGCCAAGGATGAGACTTAGCTCTGATACTAAAATTAATGTACCTCTTAAGGGTAAAGTTTAAAGTCAATTCAAGAGTGCAAGCTAAAACCAAGAAAGATTACAATCAAGAGAAAAATAATAGAAACTAAACTAATCCTTGGATACTGATTTCATCACCAAAGAATAATTTAGTGAAAACTAAACTCTCACTTAGATATAGATTTCACCACTAAGCTTGAGTTTAGGGTCCTTAAGCTTAATTAGAATATAGATTTCACCACCTAATCAAGGTTTAAGACTCACTTGATCACCACTCTTATTAGCCTAATTAGAGATAAGCAAGCAGAGAATCTAAGGTAACAACACTGAGGAGTTTCAAACTCAACTTTAGATTTCACTTCATCATCACTTGATTTATAAAATGAACCTTTGGACTGCTTATAAGGACTTCCAAGGCCTTTCCTTACATACTAGGTAACCTTTAGGAGGTTACTTAATGCTTAGGAAACTCACTAAGTACACTTAGTACACTTGCTTGGCCTAAAGTACACGGTTTAGCTTTTAAAGAAACTAAGCATGAACAAATGAGTGTAATAATTAACAAAATGATTAACTAAGCTCTTTCTTGATGATCCTAGGCTTGATTAGTCACATTTTCCTCCCTAGGAAGGAAAGCACCCATGGCTGCCACCTCAAAAGAGCAAGCTTTGTACATGTTTGCCACCTAATGCCATGGTGTTCGAATGTGGGCTTGCAAAGTGGCGCATTCTTCCTCTTCAATTAGCATTCTCTCTATTCATGAGTCATATAGTGACTAAGCTCAAGCTATCAGCCAAGTTAGTACACACCGTGGTGGAGAAAACCCACCTAAGAGGGAAAACCTCTTAGGTTAAGCAACCTGCCATAAGGAGCCTTGTGGACTGTAGGTTTGCTCAGCTTGGTGACACTTTATTTTGGTGACTAATCCTTCATTTCCTCCCATGGGGGGAAACCTCAGGATTTCTAAAATCCCCTCTTTTTAGAAAATCAGGATTTGGACATCATTAAGGGCCTTAATCACCATGATCTTTGTAACTGAGCATTTGAGGTTGCCCACTGAGCAGCTTGACAAAATGGGCTGAACTAGGCCCCATAACGTGCTCACTTTGGAATTTCTTGACAAGCTTGTAAACTAAACATCCTAAGTGAACTAACAAAAAAAGAATTATAGCTGTTCAAAAACTACAGCCTGGACAGTTTGAGTTCAAGGGCTGAGTTAAATTATCAAATGAAGTCTAATTGAGCTGAAACTTATTTTGTTGCAAAGCTAACTTCTTGAACTTCAAATCCTAAAATATTTGACTCAAACCTCAAAAAGGCATAAGTAATTAAGCCTGTATGCTACTGGAATTAATCCGACAACTACCTCCTCTTGAACTTGCAAAAATTTGATTGGTTCCGACGACTAATTTGGATTCCATTGACTGCTTTGGACCTCCAAATTAGTGTTCGTTAAGGGATTAACATCAGCCCATATGACAGAAAGCACAACATGTAGTTTACTCTATAGTAATGGCAGTCACATGATAAAAGCAGGAAACAGGAACACCATATAGGTAACAACAACCTTGGCACGGGATGATGGCTACACTTATGCAATCGTTAGCAGAGATTCACCCCTATTACCCAAACTTGCATGCATCCGTATGAAGATCTTACTTATTTTTATTGAAATAAATTAGAATTCAAATAAGGGGGGAGTACCATCTAGTAGAGATTTCATCCATGGGAAACAATCTATAATCACCTTCCTAGTAGTTCATCATTAACACATCCAGTGAAATATACATCTTGGCAAGTAGATGCACAAAAACAACATATGATTACTTATAGGAACATATGCTTATAAAACTACACTCAAGCATTCTTATACAGTGGCGGCAAATTTTTAGATGCAAAAGCAACACCTAACTTTATAATTAAGAAAGTTTTTAACATCCCAATGTCTTTAAGTTTAGAAAACGAAAAATAGCTTAACCATTTCTAGCCTCCTCTCTGTCAATATTTAAATACATCTACTCACTCCATTACAGGCCACAAGGAACAAATCATTCATAAGGGCAAAGAGTAGGCTTTGAGCAATGATTTCCACCCCTTTAAATTCAAAACAAAGCATACATTCAACTGTGTCCTCAAGGATGCATACATAAAAACAGTTACCAATAGAGCTAATAATCAGCTAGCTCACATGAGCACAAGTCATTTAGCTCAGATGTAACACACAACTAAACTTTTCATTCAATCGATTCACTCCATTCACACAACAGTCAATCAGTAAAATCACTTAGCACATCAGGAACACATTACAAAACTAACGTTCACTATATAACATATCATCACTCAAGACGTACCTAGACAACTATATGAAATGTAAGATAAAGCCATGACCTCAGTCATCTGACCTTACTCTAACACCATCTGTAACACCCCTACTCCTAGGGCTAGAACTGTTAGCGATTTCTTAAATTTGGAACAAAATAGCCACAGTACGGCCTAAAAAGTGACTGTAACTGAGGCTTAAAGCCTTACATTGAGTACCTGTGACAATATAGACATAAAGAATATGTCCAATCAGCTAACGGTTACACACCGGCGATCACGACTCGATGGGCCACACACAAGGACTACATAAGCTATAAAGCTAATTTAAAGAAAGAAGTAAAAAGTATAGCTCAATGAATCACACGTCTGGAGCACTAGGATTACATCACGAAAACTCAACTCAACTCCAACCAACAAAACAACTGACTACTTCGACAGTTGGCTCATACAGCCATTTAGAGTGACGGCTATTTAATATACATTACATGGACCACAGTAATTAACTTACGCTCTAGAACATATAAATACATCACATTACATCATTGAACTCACACATCTATGGATATATACATATATGCCTTTTCTAAAGCAAAAGGGAAGTTTTGAATCAACTTACGACAACTAAATTCTACCTACCTTTTCATAAAGCTGGGGATAAAGGGAATAAAGAGGGGTTGAACTACCATGCACTCCATGAATGATTCTCAACTCTAAGAAAACAAAACAGTTACATACAATACTTTTAAGTAGCATTCACACGTAAATTGATATTTAGTATCCCATGTTATACAAACTAGGTCATCCATATCTAATAATATCTTAATAACCCTTAGAATTTACAAGGCATCCCTTCCCCTCCTTAGTTCAACAAATAGAAGCCTTTACCTTAACTAACCTACAACCCTTATATCTTAGTAATGACAACCATGCATTACACTTGATATCACACAATAGGCATGCATGACATAATAGCAAGCTGACTCATGCTATGACCTAGGCAATGAGGATAATAGGCTGTTTGGTTCACACATAAATACTTAACATCAAAAAGTTCAGTTAAAGTTATGAACTAGAGCTTCTTCTAGAAAGAAAATACAATTGAACGCATAAAAAGGCTGGAACCTTCACTTAAATCTCATTAAGCACTCATAAAACAATTTCTTCATAGGAAAGTCATTCGAGATTCAACAAAAGCCTTTTTGAAGAGTACATGCACTTTTCCAAACATTTGCGCTAGCATAGTCCTTAAACGAGGAGTTTTCAACTGATAATGAGTAAGAAATCACTTTTGGGCATCGCATTCAAACGTTAGTGCTCTCTTCAAGTGAGTCCCATAACTCATGATTCATAGCATCCCCAGGGCCTGTCATTGCCAGTGGACCTTTTCCTCATTAGGGTCAACTTCGTTTCCCATTTCTGGGTACGTCTACTCCCTAGAAATTAGGGTTTCGGCATACTAGGTCTGCTCCCTAAATTTATGTCCAAATTATTAGCACTTCCTCCTAGCCCAAAACTTTTCAGATGCATCTCACTTCCAACACATTTTGCATCAAAATTCCTGTTGTATTATAAAAATGGAATTTTGATTTTTAAGAAGACTAAAATGAGTTAATAACATCTTGTGGACTTACAAAAGGCATACAACCACTCATATTGGCAAAACACACTCGTAAACGAAATAACGGCCAAGTAAACTTCCAGTTTCGCATAGAAGGATTATTAAAAACTCGTTTAAGAAGCCACCAGTTTAGAACACTCATAACTAGCTTCACTTAAAAGAACTTTAGTTTGGTTCTGTAAATCAGCCCCATACTTCAAGTTTATCAAGTCCATTTCATGTTTATAGGAAATGAAGCTTTTAAAACACGCTAGTAACCCTTCATAGAATACTTTATCAACTGCTTCCTTACTAACTTCATTCGAAGGATAGTAAATGAAATCTTTAAAACGTGCTCATAACCTTTACATCAAACTTTATTAATTCAAAATTGTAAAGATTTAACATTTTGGTCAATGATTCAACCCAACTGAACAGTTTAACTGAACGATTCAGCGAATATGTTCAATATTCATGTTCAGGTTACAGCAACTACCCCGGCTCTAGCAAAGGCCAACAGGACAAGTAGGTTCTCGCTAAGAGCAAGGGGGGACAAGAGCAAGTCATTACTCGGTTCATGAACACAGTTCACTGCTAAACCGATTCGCAGAACCGTTCAGCTGACTTCCCTCTTTCTTGTTTAAGCAAAACACGGGAGGCATGGATTGAAAGCAATAACAACATCAACATCACTAAGGCATCAATGACACCATCAGAAATTTACCTTAGCTAATGTAGCAAACTCGAAGATAAAGACACAACAAATAACTCTTCGCTGTCTATCAGTTTAACCTTATTCCTGCACTCCCTCCTCCCAGGCCAACCCATATATTAACCTCAAAATCATCTCAAATTCAACCCAAAATACTCACATTCACATCATTCGATTCTTTCTTCTTCCAGTAGGAATTCAGTTCACAACCAATTCGATTCAAACGCATGCCAATTTCCATGGTCTAATCAAAATGGTTCGAAATTACCAGTAAATTTTGAAAATTAAAAATCAACCACCTCGAAGCTAAGCTAAAGAACCCGATTTAGGGCTAATTAGACTTACTTGAAGCTAGGTTTCAACCCCCCTTGCTGCTCATTACTGCCTTGCGCTACTCCTGTTTTGCGCAGCTACAACACCTCGCCCCCTTTATTTTAGTCCCCGTGGATGCTGCTGTAGTGCTGTTCTGTTCTTCCACTTCGCTTCTCCCTGTGCCCTCTACTTGCTCGCTTCTCTCTCATCCTTGGTGGCCTTGCGGTTAAAGTGACCATGTTGGGTTTTTCTTTTTTTTTTGGTTTGGCTGAGGGATGCCTGGCTACGCAAGGAATTTTTCTTGCCTTTCTCGGTTTTTTTTTGGGGGGGGCTCCACTGTTAATCGAAAAGGAGAAGGCCTTAGGCCTAAATAACCAAGCTTAGTAGATTATAGCATTAACAGCCCAATTAAGGTTGCTAGCCTCCAATAATTTCGCCAAGCCCTAGTTCTCAACTAATTTACTAAATTCACGGAATCACGTAATAAATTAAGAAAATTTTAGGAACGAACTCAAATAAAACCATACGTTTATTTAACACACAAATACTAGCCTATATAGTCGAAATAATAAAATATAGCTGATACAATTATTAATCCAAATAGGTAACTCGAAATCAAAAATCTTCACTATTACACCTGAGTCTTACACCATGCAATGATAACTCCCACTCTACTTAGATACATTGCACCACATTCCTTCAATATATCAAAAAACACTTATAGACAAATTCTGTTGTCTCCTTTCGTCTCTTCCAATTCATGTATTATACAGTAATGGAGGTAAGAAGGGAAAAGTTTGTTTTCCCATTCCTACTGCCTTTAATCTCTTGAAGAGAAACATGCTAATTCTGTATGTGTTGCTAGATTGGAAGGTGCAAAATTTCGGTTTCCATTTATTATTTGTTTTTCTACTTTACAATATAAATGATAGCTCAGCATACTATGATGTCATTGTTTCGTTACAATGTTATTCAATAATGACATAATGCTAAAAGAATGTCCTGCATTTGTTTCGATATTACATAATGAATGGATCATTCTATTTGATTGTCTACCTCTAGAGATTCTACCAATTTGAAATACACCAAGAATAAAATTACTATGAAATGAGGTTTTGCATTTCATATATCAAAATAAGGTAGGCGAAAACGAAAATACACTTTCTTTTTAAGTAATTTGGCAAAATTTATGCAATAAATTAGATTCTGAATCAATAGATGAGAGGAAGGGATTAGCTTTGTGCAGTAGTAGTAACATTAACTTGGCCATTTGCTACTAAATGTAAGCTGGACTCATTTTCTATGTAATTCAAATAAAATCTTGATTGTGATTTTGTTATAATTTGACAAATTAGTTTTGATCAAATTGTGTTATGTGCTCAACTCAAATATGTTTTACACATTCCTTACGCATCGCAGTATGACAATAATTTACCTTCTTATCTACCTCGCAGGCAATTGAAAACAAGAATTTTGGATGATCATTCACAACTTGGATCAAAGTTGGGTCTTTGAACTTTATCTGCTTCCATTTTTCATCTTCAAAGCAAAGGGATTCAATGATAAGTATGGTTCTCGAAAATTCCCTTGCTTGATGTAGTAGGACTATATTATATAGGATGTTGATTTAAATAATTCAACTCTGTATAATGTGTTGGAATTTGTATCAAATAACCTTTTCCTTATTGTGCATTACAAACCTTTCCAGTAATAAATATGCTATTCTAATAATGAGTTCCTTTCTTCTATTTTTGCACATGGTACTCTTCCCTTTTCCTAGTGCTCGCTTGCCCCTATCCCACTCTAATTTTCTCCACCACTACGTGAGGCACAGTGCCTGTGCCAACATTTTTGCATGATTGGAATTGAGGCACATGTCTGTCATTCTTTTATTTCAATTTCACAAGCACGCATTTATAGTGCACAGTTTGCTATATTTTGCATGTTCTTGGTCTTCTTGGCTATGGCTCTGGATTATGCCATGACAAGAATATCATTTTCTTTACAAAATGAAATTCTCAATTGTTGTTTACTTTGTTAAACTTTTGTAGTATGTTATGGCATCATGTATGGAAGAAATTTTTAGACATTTTTAGTTGTTGAAATATATAAATTAATGCTAACTTTGGCGCAATATGTATTACATTGTTAGTGGTGAAGTAGAGGTTCATCGGACGAATATAAAACTAACCTCTGCACTTATATGTCATGTCTTAAGCATAGACTAAAGGATTTTTAGAGCTGAACCAAGAGGGGTGAAGACATATGTGGGATGAAGCTGAAGAGAAACTTCCTAGCTTGCCTTTGTTATTCATTAAGCGTCAATTATATATACACACTAGAATTTACAGCATAATGGGATAAAGAAAGTGATAAAGATTTACAACCTAAAGAGATAACGATAATAACCGAATATTATCTAATGCTATCACAAAGATATTATATGCACACCAGAATTTACAACCTAATAGGATAAGGAAAGTGATAAAGATTTATAACCTAAAGAGATAATTATAACATCCTAATATTATCTAATGCTATCAAAAAGATATTATACAATATTACATTGAGATGATATCAACTAATTTGCATAACATTGTAATACTCCCCCTCAAGTAGAATTATGAGGGTTAATCATGCCCAACTTGCCTCGTAGATAGGTGAATTGTTTTCATCCAAGGGCCTTCATAAAAATGTATGTAGGTTGTTGTGTGGTTGGAATATAGGAGAAAGTAAGATCGCCTGCATCTAACCATTCCCGTGCAAAATGGCAATCAAGTTTAATATGCTTGGCGCGTTTATGAAACACTGGATTTTTAGCAATATAAAAGTGTAGCTTGACTATCGTATGAGAGTTGCATAACTGATGTGTGAAAAACCCCAAGGGAGGCACTGAGGCAAGTAATGCCTTGAGCCATATTAATTCACTGGTTGTGGTAGCCACAGAATGATACTCAATTTCAGTAGACGATCGTGAAACTATGGTCTGCTTCTTTGTCTTCCAAGAAATAGGAGAGCCACCAAGTGTGACCAAATACCTAGTGATCAACCGTCTAGTAAGCGGATAGGCACCCCAATCAGCATCACAATAAGCACGAACGTGAAGATCACAACCAGACCGAAGTAAAACACCGCAGCGTGCAGTACCTTTCAGGTACCAAAGTACGAGCAGCCTTCATATGTTCTTCTTTGGAGTCATGCATAAACTGGGATGGGATATGAATGAGATAATAGAGTTCTGATCGGGAGATGGTAAGATAAATGAGATGTTCAACCAAATGTCGATACTGGCTTCGATCATTTAATATGCGACCCTTAGCTAAGGTGAGCTTATGGTTCTCTTCCATGGAAAATGCATAGGGCTTACAACCCAAGAGACCACTTTCCCCTCCACTATTACAAGAGCATATTTATGTTGATAGAGAAAAAGCGCTCGTGGACCTGTTGCAACTTCAATATCCAGAAAATATTTTAAAGGGCCTAGATCCTTAATCCAAAAGCAGTTATTCAAGTAGGCCTTAAACTCAGTGTAGGCTAGTGAATCATTTCCAGCCAGAACAATATTATCAACATAGACTAAAAGGGCCAAGAACACCATACTTTTTCGATATGTAAATAAGAAATAATTAGCTTAAGATCTCACAAAGCCATAAATGGCAAGTGTGGAAGAGAGCTTGGCAAACCATTGGCGAGATGCTTGACATAAAGGGACTTACGTAACTTGCATACTTTGATAGTAGATTCGGAGGTTCATAATCTGGTGGCCCACTTGTGCCTTTTGTGGGCTTGGACGAGAGGCTAGTGGTGTATGAAGGCCTGGATGATGAAGAACCAATTTGCGCAGGATCAGGCTCAGGTGGCGTTGAGTCAGTGGCTTCTGGCAGCCAACAGACCTAGTGGGCACGTGAGAGCCTGTCGGCCTATGCCCACTGCGTAGGCTAGGCTAAAGACCTAGTTTGGGCTGCTGGCTCTATAGGGTGGGCTAAAGACCCAGTTTGGGTCACAAAGTCGATAGACTGAGGAAGCCACACAATAGGCCCCTCTTCCAGGGGTACTACCGTGATCTTGATGGGTTCGAACCTCCGTTCTCATCATTGGCATCCTCAAGGACTCCCTAATCATGTAGACACACATAAATTGACTACTCTACCTTTCCCAATCAATCGATCCAATTCTAATTGTCCATTTTTATGGGTGGAAAAGGGAAAAATTGTCTTATAAAAAATCACATCCCAGCTAACAAGAATTTCATGTGTTTCTAAATCATAAACCTTCCGCCCCTTTTACCAAAAGGATAACCTAAGAAAATGCACTTGCGACTTCGAGGAGCAAATGTATCTTTAGGCCTTGGTTTAAAATGCACATAGCATAGACATCCAAACATTTTAATATGATCATATGAAGGGATGGCACCAAACAAAACCTCATAGGGGGTCTTTCCATGCAAGAGTTTGCTAGGATTCTATTAATCAAATATGCTGCAGTTAAAACGCTTCCCCCAAAAATCAATAGGCAAATGAGCTTCAAACCGTAGCACCCTAGCTACATACAAGACATGCTTATGTTTTCTTTCAACTCGCCCATTTTGTTGGGGTGTCTTCACACAACTTCTGTGATGCAAAATCCCTTTTAGTTGATAAAATTGTTTCATAGGCCCGGAGAGAAATTATAATCCATTATCGCTTCGAATTATTTTCACGTCTCCTCTAAATTGGGTTTTGACCATAACTACAAAGTTTTGCAATAAATGTGAAGCTTCCTCTTTTTCCCTCATCAAGTGTACCCATGTGGCCTAACTAGCATCATCAACAATCTTAAAAAAAATATTGTGCACCACATAAGGAAGGAACTTTGTATGCTCCCAAAGTATCACAATGTATCAATCCTAATAATTTAGTTTTATGACTGCCACTAGCAACAAATTGAGTTCATGTTTGTTTAGTATGAAAACAGATATCACATAGTTCTTTATTCCCAGTACTGCTAATATTAAAACTCATAGGTAACAAGCACAAAACTGATTTGAAGGGTGTCCTAAATGCCCTGCCATAGATCATGAGAGCCTACCCCATTGATTTAAGCCGTTGGCGATGTGAACTTGTCGCCGTAATATACTCTTCCCCGCATTCTACCTACTCCAATCTGGATCCTCGTGATGCGGTTGTCTAATAGATAGAGCAAGAAAGCTAGGAGCAGCAAGGGCAGTGATTGGCGAATCTATAGTTTATGGTTCCTCTCTTTCTCTAAAGGTTTTGAAAATGCAATCCTACTTTGACAGTTTCAGCTTTGAAGATTTTGATCCCCAACGACAGGCGAACGGGCATTTTCGGGGACTAGCCCGCTGGACATTACTCAAGCAATACAATGCAATTCTTGAATTAATTGAACTACGAAGACAAGGTTGCATAAAAAATTAGGCACAGAAAGAACCTTATCCAAGTTTATGTTTGGGTTTAAACTTGTACTCTATTCAACGCTTGCCATTACTTTTGCTCCATTTGGCAAATTAACCGGGATAGGGGCTACGAGTGACTTGCTTTTAAGATACAACAATTCACCAGTCATATGTCGTGATACCCTGGAATCTATTATCCAAGATTACTTACCTTACAATTTTTTATACCCTGGTTTAGACGGTTCAATTAAGCTAAGCAACCTCTAGACTTATTCACTCATGAACCCGGGTATCACATTGTTGCTTTGCTCGTCAAGGGCACCGTTCTGTGCCTGCTGCTGCTGCTGCCTAGTTCTATCCTACCTAGCCAGCCTGATCCAAATTATTCATACATTGTTCACTCACCAGTAGGAATTTCTTTAGTAACACCACAATTAAACTATATAACTGATATAGTTTAGAATTAAAAAAAGAATTAGTTAAAATTAAGACTGAAGTCAAGGACCTTAAGAAGCAATTATCTATAATTCACCTTTCTCTAGTTAATGAAGCAAGGCATAGTAGGGAAGATCTACTTCTAATACTAGTACTCCATTTTGCGTAAATGTCCTTTCCAAAACCCAAAAAACAAAAATCCATTTCCTTTGCATAATATAAAAATCTAAAAATAAGTAGGAGAAACATCGGGTGAAAATCAGCTGACAAGGCAGAAAAAGACGAAAAGGATGGAGTATAAGCAGTATATTCTTAAAGAACTACAGAACATGTTCTAGAAAGAACAAAACCTAGAAGAATTAAACAAGATTATGGGTGCAATTAGTGGTAAACATTATATGTTATCTGATGATAATGAAGAGATTAATAATGCTCAACTAGAAGAAGAAATACATCAGCAGATGATTCTAATCAAGTAGAAGATCTTAGTGTTATACCTTTAGAAGAAATTAGAAGAAAACTTGATAAAAAATATGGTAAAATTACTATTGAAGATTAGATTAATAAAATTAGAGAAGAACTTGACTAAGGTGAAATAGACACCAATCTGGTTAACAGTGTTGTACCTAAACCTGAAGAATTTGGTCAACCTTCTAGAAGAAATACTCATTTTTTAAGACCTAGGTATGCTCCAGCAGGACGTACAGTCAATTTTTTCCTTTGGGTTTATCCCAAGGAAAACCACTTATGAGGAAATTTGCTATACCCCAATTGGCCAAACTGGATATATCTTAAACATTGATGGAGCTCGTAATAGAGAAGAAATATTTAAACATTAGAAAAGAGGTATGAATAGTGTCTTAAATCAAAATAGTACATGGACTGCTGCAAATTTTCTAAATTACATTGAATATAGTTTCTCTAGTGCTGTAGTTGACTTGTATGATTTATTAAATGAAGATGGTAAAAATACGTTACGAATGATGGAAACACTAGCCACAATGTTCAAAAATTTATGCAAGGAAATCAAAACCGAGTTTATCGAAGTTAAACTTGATTTTAAAGAAAAAAACAAGAGAATGGCAAAGAAAATTTGAGAAAATAAGAGAATGACAAAGAAAATTAACAACATAGAATTATAGGATATGAGATATCCGAAAAATTATATTGCTGAATTTAATCAATATTGTTGCAAAATTGGGCATAATGAAACTAATCTTGGTATGTTTTACAATAAATTACCATATCCGATAAGTTTCATAATTAATGAAAAATGTATTACATGGCTTGAAAGTGCAGATGTCATAGACACCCTTGGTTCAAGAATCTCTTACTTACAAAAATGGATGACTGATTAATGTCTTGATCTCCAAAAGCAAAAGAAAATTAAGAAGCAATTTCTAACTTGGTGGGATTCACCTCACCAAGTGGAAAGGAACTTAAAAGGAGAAGAAAAAGAAAGTTTTACAGAAAAAAGAGCTCTAATAAGCAAAGGGGAGAGAAATATAGAAGAAAATATTATAACAAATCAAGTCTTAAAAAACGAAGATTTTTTAGGAAAATACCTTATTGTCCTACAGAGAAAAAGAACTGTAAATGCTGGGCATACGGAGAGGTAGGACATTATACTAATGAATGCAAAAATAGGAAGAATAATAAGCTTATTAAAACCTTGGGTAGACTAGATTATGTTGAGCTTAGTGAAGATGAGGCATTAGACCTGGCCCTAAATAACAACAAAGGGATTGTTAAAATCATATTGGACAATGGATATGAAGAAAGGGATCGTGAAGAAATGAGTCATACGATGAAAAGTAACTCAATTAGTCTTCATGATCTTCAAGGAGAAGAGTTTGTTGTACACATATGATAACGAGGAAGTCAAAGGAGATTGTGTCCTTCCCATAATCCAGAAGGACATAATCTATAGAAAATCTATATTTCAATTAAAGAATCAGTATGTATGTGAGATGATGGAAGGAGATTTAGAGATAAAAGACTGTGAGTATGATGTGAAGAAGTTAATATCGTGTTGGAAGTGTCAAAGTTCAAATTGCTCCATTATAATATTATGGAAAAGATATTGATTTTTATGCTTTACTCTATGATATCAGACATACCAAATTTAATAATCAAATTATCACAGGGATTAGGCCTAAATTATGTAATGGATCAGTAGGATTTAATTACCGACCTGAATATTATGTGAGTCTAAAGGATAAATTTGCCAATAACTTCCTATCCCTTAAGATAAAAATGGTTGGAATGGACATGAAAAGAGGAGGGTATCCATTGAGGATATTTTGAAAAATTATCTACAAATGAGATAATAGTATAGATCCAAAGACTAAGGTAACAATAATAGAGACAAAACAATTTAAAAGTCCTACCCCTATGCAAAAGATCTAGAGGATTAAATCCAATCCACAGGAGATAAAAATTGATCAGTCATGCATATCTAGCTTTGCATACCCTACAAAAATCAATAAGAAAAATGTGATAAAACTGATGAGAATAGTAAAATTACCATTAAATTGCAATTATTAAGAAGCATGAGTGCCAGATCAGAATGAGAAGATGGATTTTCATTAGCTAAAGAAGAGCTTAAGGAAGATGATACAATTACTATGACCAGTGAAATGAGTAGAATAAGTTTTAAACCCACTAGACATAGTGTTGATAGAAGTGTGAGTCTAGAAAAGAAAGTTATTGGGTACAAAGCAGGAACTGTTAGTGAACCAATTTATGATAATGAATTAGGCAAAAACAAAACTACGGAGATATGCTACGAAGTCACCAGCACAAATCCTAATAGCGTCTATATCCTAATAAACATATGCTTAAAGGGATATAATAAATATGAGTTGTGTGGCTACATAGATAGTGGTTGTTTTGTATGCTTTGAAAAAAGATTATTGTTTCCAGAGTTTATGTGGAAAAGAGGTAAAAATTCTTTACAAGTGAGGATAGCTGATAATAGCATTATGAGTCAAAGTAAAGCCATAGAAGGGTTAACCATAAAAGTAGGAGAAGTTCAAAGCATTGCACCATATCTATGGGCTACTAATCAACCTTCTCATGATATGATTATTAGAAATAAGTTTCAAAGACTATATTCTCCTTATGCACAGACGAATATTCACAATCAATGGTCACTCAGTTCCTATTGAAAAAATTGAGCAAGGCTTACACTCATCAGAAAATTGAATTTACACACAACCAGTGTAATGAGAAGGCAAGGCCCGCACAGCATGAGATAGCATTAACAATATCACTATTTGAGTTATCTATTAAAGACCATATTGCTGAACAACAAGAGCAATTATTCAAAGAACTTTACTCTGATAATCCACTAAAATTTTGGGATAAGGATAAAAATTACTTTGTTAAATCCCAATACTATTATTCGAGTCAAACAAATAGCATATACACACCAAGATATCTAGGCATTTGATAAACAAATCAAAGAACTTCTGGATAAAGGATTAATCAGGAATAACAAAAGTCCTCACACCAGTTCCGCTTTCATAGTAAGAAATCATACAGAAGAAAAAAGTGAAAAAGAAAGAATGTTAATTTATTGTAAAAAGCTTAATGATAATACTGTGTTTGATAGTTATTATATTCCTAACAAAACAGTTCTTTTTAATAGAATTCAAGGAGCCTCTTGGTTCTCAAAAATAGATTACAAAAGCAGATAATGCAGATAAAAATGGATGAAGATAACATTCCTTTAACTGCTTTTAGTGCCCCAAAAGGATATTATGAATGGATAGTAATGCCATTTGGTCTAAAAATGCACCTCAAATATTCAAAAGAAGAATGGATAATATCTTTGAAGATTTTAACCACTGTTACCTAGTTTACATTGATGATATCCTTATCTTTTTCAAAACTATAGAACAACACAAAGATAATGTCTTAATTGTCACCTAAAGATGCATTGATCATGGTATTATACTTGGTAAGAACAAGTGCATTTATGTTCAATAAGAAATTGAGTTCTTAGGCTTATAGATAAAAGCTGAACAAATCATCTTGTAAAAGCATATTCTAGAAAAAAATAGAAAATTTTCCTAAAAAAATTGAAGATAGGAAGTAGTTAGAAAGATTTCTTGGATGCCTTACCAATGCTTCAGTTTTCATTGAAGAATTAGGTAAATTAAGAAAGTCATTGCACCACAAACTCAAAGAAGGAGCAAGGTGAACATAGACCTCTAGTGATTCGAAGATTGTTCAAACCTTCAAAAAGATGCACAAAAATCCTCTTGTTCTTAATTTTCCTAATGAAGGAGATGATTTAGTTCTTGAGACAGATGCCAACAATGAGCACTGGGAAGCAATACTCATAATCAAAGAAGGAGAAAAAGTTTACCAATATTGCAATGAAAGTTTTAATAAGGCGGAATGCAACTATCCCGTGATGAAAAAAGAAATCCTTGTAGTCATAAGGGGGATTGAAAAGTTTTGAATCTTTTTAGCCCCAAAACTTTTTCTTATTCGAATCGATTGCAAAGGAATACTTGGTTTTATAAAAAGAATTTATCAAATATGAAAGCGTAAGGGCAACTCCTGTGCTTGCAATTACGGTTTGACCTGTTTTTCTTCTCTATTAAACATATACAAGGGTCGAAGAATTCTCTGACAGACAGTTCAACTCGAGAACTCAAGAATGGTGATCATCATAGCGAAACTCCTGCTAGAAAAGAAGAAAATTCATAATGAAATGCCATTGCTACTAAAATAGGTTTCTCCTTCTAGTAAAGTCCTTATTGATAATTTAGAATTCCATACAAAAAGTAGATCACGCTTTGGTCTACTTTGTTATGCCTACCTCATAACCCAAAGATTTTTCCTTCTAAAGTTACAAGTTAATTACCTAAGGTGTCCTTATGATATCCCCAAAAAAAAAAAAAAGTTGTCATGTTTAAGAGAAATGGTTGAATGAGTGGTATGCAGCTACATCGACTATTCTCATAATTATTCGTTGGACATATGGGAGTCTTGGAGTAAAACGATCTACTTTTCGGAAGTCTGAAGTTGGTAGTGTTAGTTTTCCAGCAAATTCAATCTCCCAAATGACCTCGTCATTAGAGCATAGGAATACAAAATGGTGGTTTACTTTCTAGAATTTCCAAATCTAAAGTACCTATTTTTCTCAAAATTAACCAATTTCCCACAATGCATGTTCAGGAGGATTCATTGGATTCTAACATCTCTTGATGGTCCAACAAAAATTCCAAATAACCAATGCCTATATGTGGAGGTACGTTGTGCACTAAGCGAGTATGAAAATGGAAAAGACAAACTAGCCCATTATCTTATTCAGGTTGTTGATTTCAACGATCCCTATGATCAACAACAATAATGGTTTCTAGAGCAATGAGAATTAGTTACCGATCCTGCTTTAACAAAAGCCATCAGTTTTTGCCACATTTATCGTCAAAGTTAGGCATTAATTGAACAAGGCAAAACATTAATGCATTGGAAAAACACTACTTTCACATATGACAATGAGTTTAAAGAATACATGAAGATAGAAGGAGCAGTTTCAGAAGATATCTTTCATTATTTCTCTGATATTGGAGCTAAAAATTCTTATCAGAAAAAGTAAAGAAATATCTTCTTGAATTATTTGAGGAATGGGATCCAGAGTAGCTTCAATTTGATGAAGATTTTGATGATTATCCAGATAATAATAGTCCGCAAGATATTATTGGAGATGAAGGCATGCTGAATCTTAATAATGATGACTAGCCTTGTCATCATTAAAATACTTTTCTAAAATATAGCAGTGTACTGTAGTCATGTGAATGTGAAGGTAGCAATGTGTAAAATCAGTATGTATTGTACCCATTAGGGCATTCTATGTGCCCGTATCTCCTCTATAAAAGGGGAAGCTGAGGGTTGAGAAGGGACACGATCATTTGAGCTTACTTAAGCAAAAGAGAAGTCAAGAAGTGGAGATTCTCCATTTCTCTATGAGCAAGCATCTCTAATAATCTTAGCTTAAGTCCCTCTTCAAGCTTTCCATTGTAATGTTTCCACTTTCAAGCTTTCAATAAAAGAAGTTTCCCAGCAGGGAACGTTATTCAATTGAACCTTATGTCTTAAATATTATAATTTGTTCACTAGAGTCTCACTATCCTTTAAAATATATAAAACTTGATTAGTGACTATGGTCCGAGGTAGAAAACGAAACGGATCTATGTTGTACCTGTTGATCTAAAGAAGGTGTGGTTGAGAATAGCAATCTCTATAAACTAAAAGCTAGAGCAACGCCAGAGTCCAATAGCGACTAAGCTTAGGTAACAGTCAAAAATCTCTAATTAATCATTAATTATTTTGCTAAGCATGGTGGGCCGTTAATCACAGAAAATATAATATTTATGATATAAGTAGTAGATTGTGATAACTAGTACCAGTCAAGTCATTATAAGAAGTTTAATCATTAAAAACAAAACATATTTTCTATTTAGTCCCTTAAAATAACTTATTTGTGTAGTTCACCCAATCCAGGGTCTTTTTGCAATTTCTAAAAATTCAAGGACAAAAATAACAAGGAAAAAGACCCAAAAATTGCTTGTCAGAAAACATAAGGTACCCTAGAATTAGATCCCAAATTACAGAGGCCTAAAAATAGTTACCATCAAGCTTAGGTACTTAAGAGTCAGAGATTGTAATATAAATGATATGAACATTATAGATTTTGTTACAGTGTGCGGCATAGGTTTGCAATGCATTCACAATTGCCGCCGTCTTTGTTCTTTCAAAATTTAAGATGTTTTCATATGTACACAAGCAAAGTTGAGTGGGATTACGGGCTTTCGTTTTGTTTTTATCATATATTTTAATTGCATGCAAGTAGATTGTATACTATCACATTAAGTATGTCTTGTGGTTCCAAAACCAGATTTCAAATTAAGCTTTAACTAAATTTCAAGCATGGTGATTGCCACCGCATTCAGTAGAAAGACGGTTACCTACTGAATGCACTTTCTTGTTATTCTTTATTTTTAATAAAAATGATATTTTACTGAGCATTTAATGTCAATGATTTTGTTACATGATGTTATTCCGTTATTAACCAATCATGAGATCATCATAAGTGAATGTCCCCCTATATTGGTATTGATTGTATTACATGAATGTGTGATCTATTTGATTGTTTGCTGGCTTAGATACAAGAGATTGAAAATAATTGATTAATAATTATAAAAGGAAGGTTAGCATTTCTTCTATGATTATAAGCTTATTGGAAAAATTGGAAATTTACTTTGCCAATAAATTGATTTTATTTTTAGAAATAAATTAAAAAAAAAGAAATCAAGAGCTGAGATGCACATATGAACTTGTGTAGAACTAGTTACACCAATTTGGCTACCTGTTGTTAGATATAAACTGAAATCATTCGCTGTGCAATTTCCAAAGATTTCAATTGAGATTATGTGTTACATTCAAAGGTTAGCTCATACTAGGTTACATTATGCTCAAACTCGTATCTGCCTTTCACATTCTTTCTATTCCATGTTTGTACGATGTTTGTCTTTCTTGTCCATGAAGGAGATCATAGAAAACATAAAATTTGGGAGGTAATTTTTGAACTTGGTTAATGTTAGAGTAAATTGAGTTGGCTCTTAAAACTTTTCCTCACTTCAATCCATTCATGCGATTAATATATGCGGCACAAATTTGAAACAAGTTGTTGAGATGAACTGACTGACTTAAAATATTAGCGTTTAATGATATGTCCTTTCTTAAAAACATTAGCGCTATCCTATTCTTCACAGGAATGACATTTCCCTTTGTGTTTCTTTTGTTGTTATGTATCAGAGAAATTTTCGAACATGTAAGCAGTCTAAAAGACGTAAATCAGAAAAAACTTTATGTGAAGGAGTACTACATCGATAGGTGGTCCAACAGAGGCACTAATCCACTTTCAAATGTAAATGCTGCTATGAAATTTTGTAAAATGAAGATCACATGCTTAATATACTTTCTATTTATTTTAGTTTTTTAGTAAAGAAGGTGAGGATATACATTGATTTTTTAAAACGTAAGCATTACAAATGTTTATAACTCAGGCACACCTGAGTCTTACATCATGCAATGATACTTCTCATTCTACTTAGATATGTTCCACCACATTCCTTCACCATATCAAAAAAACACTTCTAGATGTATTCTATGGTCTGCTTTTATTTCTTTCAATCCATGTATTATATACAGCAATGGAGGTGAGGAGGCAAACCATTGCTTTCCTTGTTCTGCAGCCTGTAATCTGTTGAAAACAAACATGCTAGTACCCTATGTGTCGCTAGATTGGAAGGTGCAAAATTTTAGTTTCCATTTGGTTTTAATTTTTCTACTTTACTGCATAAGTGATAGCTCTCATACGATGACGCCATTATTTGGTTACAATGTTAGCCAATAATGACATAATGCTAAATGAACGTCCTGTATTTGTTTCAATTTTACATTATGAATGCATCATTCGATTTAGTTGTCTTGCACCTCAGATTGTACCCATTCGAAATACTTCAAGAATATAATAACTATAAAATGAAGGTTTGCATTTCATATATCAATATACGATAGACAAAAATGAAAATACACTTTGTTTTTAAGTAATTTGACAAAATTTAAGCAATAATTAGATCCTAAATCAACTGCTGAGAGGCAGGGATTAGCTTTATGTGGTAGTAATAACATCAACCCGGTCATTAGCTATTAAATGTGAGTTCGAATCGTTTTCTATGTAATTCATATAAAATCTGGGTTGTGATTCTGTGATAATTTGACAAATTAGCTTCGATCAAATTGTATTATGTGCCCAACTCAAATATGTTACACACATTCCTAATGCATCATCGTATTACAATAATTCACCTTCTTATCCACCCCGCAAGCAATTGAAAACATGAATTTTGAATGATCATTTAGAATTTGGATAAAACTTGGGTAAAGTAAGTTGTGTCTTTGAACTTTATCTACTTTAATTTTTCATCATTGAAGCAAAGGGATTCAACGATGAATATGCTTCTCGAAAATTCCCTTGCGTGATGTAGCAAGACTATATTTGATAGGATGTGGATTTAGATAATTCAGCTTTGTATAATGTATTGGAATTTGTATCAAATCACCTTACCCTTTATTGCGCATTACAAATCTTTCCAGTAATAAATATGCTATTCCAATAATGTGTACTCTCTTCTATTTTAGCACGTGGTACTCTTCTTGTTACCTAGTGCTCGCTTGCGCCTATCCTACTCTAATTTTCTCCACCACTATATCAAGCATAGTGCCTGTGTGAACATTTTTGCGAGATTGGAATGGAGGCACAGGTTGTAGTTTGCAGTTTATTACATTTTGCTTGTTTGCAGTCCTCCTAGCTATGGCTATGGATTACACCGCGACAGTAATATCATGTTCTTTACAAAATGATATTCTTGATTGTCGGCAACTTCGTTAAATTTTGTAGTCTGTTATGACATCATGCATGGAAGAAACTTTCAGACATTTTTAATTGTTCAAACACGTAAATTAAGCTGACTTTGGTGCAATAAGTGTTACTTCGACCAGTGGCAAAGTAGAGGTCATATGACTGATGCAAAACGTGGTCTACATATATATATATATCCTCTGCACTTGTATAATATGCCTAAAGTATAGACATCGCTTACTTAGCTGGTGATCTCATCACACCAAATTAGATAGGGCAAGCAAAATTATATTATTAGCTAGAGAGAATTAGCTGTTGCTAGCAAATAAACAACCCTCCTGAATTTCAAAGTTGATAGCAGACTTTTTTCCTGTGAAATAAATTGATCACTCCTTCTTTATCATCCATTTAATATTACCAATGTCGCATCTCATATCTTCCTAATGCATTCTCTATCACTAAAAGAATAGCAAAAGCACAAGAAAATACTTCAGAAATACCTTCTACAGAAATTTTTTTTTTGGAGCAATTCTACCGAAAATTTTCGGACATTTTTAATTGTTGAGATGCGAAAATTAAGCTGACTTTGGCCCTAAGCGTTACGTCGGTCAGTGGCAAAGTGGAGGTTCATAAGACTAATACAAAACGGGGTCTACATATGTATGGCCTCTGCACTTGTATAATATGCCTAAAGCATAGACATCGCTTGCTTAGCTCGTGATCTCATTACACCAAATTAGGTAGGGCAAGCGAAATTATAGTATTGGCCAGTGAGAATCAGTTGTTGCTAGCAAATAAATAACCCTCCTGAGTTTCAAAGTTGATAGCAAACTTTTTTCCTGTGAAATAAATTGATCACTCTTTCCTTATCATCCATTTAGTATTACCAATGTCGCATCTCATATCTTCCTAATGCATCCTCTATCACTAAAAGAATAGCAAAAGCAAAAGAAAATACTTTAGAAATACCGTCTACAGAAAAAAAAAATTTTGGATCAATTCTATAGAAAATTTTAGGAAAACCAAGAAAAGTAGACAATTGATAATGCAAGTGGAGTAAGATTGATGGGAATAATAGAGGAAGATAATATTATTCGACCATTTATTTTTTACTGTTTATTAGGCCATCATTCATTAGGCGCTACAACAACACGAGCTTCCTAGACATGAGCCTTTCCCAGAGCTTCAATATTGTTGACAAGCTTCTGGTCTGCAGCTCGGACGTGGAGAGCATTGTGGTCCTCTTTATGGCTCTATATGATCAGCAAGCAATTGTACCGTACCCACTATAGAGCTCGTATAAACACCTGTTCTTTCATTGGAGATATAAATCATAAGGATGTTAAGCGTGAATATAAAAATGTATGTGAGACTTCACAATGGAAACTTTTTCTTAGAAATAAATTGATCCCACTTTCTTTATCATCCATTTAGTGTTATCAATGTCACATCTCATATCTTCCTGCATGCATTCTCTATCACTAAAAGAATAGCAAAGCAAAAGAAAACAGTTCAGAAATACCTTCTAAAGAAAATTATATAAAAACCAAGAAAAGTAGACAATTCATAATGTAAGTAGAGTAAGATTGACGGGAATAATAGAGGAAGATAATATTATTCGACCATTTATTTTTCACCATTTATTAAGCCATCATTTATTAAGAGATACAATAACACGAGTTTCCTACGCACGAGCCTTTCCCAAAGCTGCAATATTGTTGACAAGCTTGTGGTCTGCACTTCGGACATGTAGAGCACTGTGGTCCTCTTTAACGCTCTACATGATCAGCAAGAAATTGTGTCGTACCCAGTATAGAGCTCGTACAAACACCTGTTCTTTAATTCGATATATAAATCATAAGGATGGTAAGCGTCAATACAAAAATGTATCTAAGACTTCGCAATAGAATATTCAAAAAATTTGTACGTATCTAATCTACAAAATAATTAGGATATATATGTGTGTGTGTGTCTAAATATATATATATATATATATGTATATATATATATATATATATATATATACATATATATATATATATATATGTATATATATATATATATATATATATATATATATATATATATATATATATATATATATATATATATATATATATATATATATATATATATATATATATATATATATATATATATATATATATATATATATATATATATATATATGAAATTGAGATTAGTACTCATGGCTAAATACAAGAATTGTAACAAAAAGGACAAGCGGCCTGATGATTATTTTTATGGCTATTTTTCAATTCAAAATATGTTTGAGAAGCTTCCAAAATAGCATATGTCCTCGTAAGTCGACTTTTGCTGCAAGAGAAATCCATTCACTTTGTTTGTAGAAGTGAGCTAAATAGTGTTTTTGGTAGAATTTCCAATGAATTGCAATGATTAGTAACATATCAGGAACTATAGCTTGGTGAGGTGAATTTAGATATCTCACCCTCAATCACATCGCATTTGTGCATATAATTACTATCTATAAAATATGAACGCAATCTAAGGATATAGTGCAGCAAACAAATTCCATGCACATGTAACATTGATTATAATGGAACCAGCTACAAAGTCTTCTTTTCATCATATAAATCAGTTCACCATCATATATTTTGATACGCAGCGCGGCACATGTTTGCAGTGGACTCACAATGGTCGATGCCTTTGTTCTTTCAAAATTTAAGACGTTTCCATATCTAGACTTTAAACTAAGCTTTATATAAATTTCAAGCATGGCAGTTGTTATCATATTTTGTAGAAAGGCAGCCACTTGGTGAATGCACGTTTCCATATGTACATGTTATCCAATAATGACATAATGGTATAAGAATGTCCTGTATTTGTTTAAATATTACATTATGAAAGCATAATTTGATTTGATTGTCTACCTCCTGAGATTCTACCAATTCGAAATACCCCAAGAGTATAATAACTATGAAATTAAGGTTTGCCTTTTGTATAGCTATATAAGGCAGGCCAAAACAAAAATACACTTTGTTCTTAAGTAATTTGAGAAAATTTAAGCAATAAATTGGATTCTAAATCAACAGCTGAGAGAAAGGGATTAGCTTTGTGTAATAGTAGTGATAAACCTCTATTTTACACTCTTTTAGGCATGATTTTCACCTCTCATCTCAGCAGTTTCCGGTATATTTTCGAGAGTTTAGAGGTCGATTATTCATTATTTATCTCAAATCTACCTAAAAGTTGTGTTTTTGTATTTACAGGGGTTTAATTTGAATAAATGAGCAAAAAGGACAATATTCAGCAGAAAGGAGCGCCAAGGAGGCGACTTTGAGTCACGAAAAAGCGTCACACGGAAGTCCCGGAGAATCGAACACACGCGACAGAGCAAACCACGAAGACCCGACAACCCGAACCGGCCGCCACATGGCACGGCCTGACCGTGCCACGTGGCTGGTTCAGCAAAATGGTCTGGGCGTTCTCCAGTATTTTGGCACGGTGTGGCCGTGCCTCGGGGCACGACCGTGCCACCCCTGTTCCGCGACGCGACTTAAATTTTCCTTCGGGGCTGTTCTGAGGGACATTCAGTTTTATGTTTCAGTTTTTTTGACGTTTAGTTCTCTCTCAGAATTCTCTCTAGGCGATTCTTAGGTTTAACTTTAGTTTAATTCTTGTTCTTGAGAATCGTTATTGGATTGAAGATTATTTTCATTCAATTAATTCCAGGTTCTCGTTCTTATCTCTTCTCTCTCTTGTCTTCTTGTTTTAGAATTCAATTATCATGACACTTTAGTTGAATGTTGCGGTTATTGCGTTTAGTATGATTGTAGGCTAAATCCTCAACTTAGGTTGGGATTAATGCCGAGTATGTATGATTGAATTGTAAACTAGCCCAATTCTTGCTCCCGCTTTGTTTTGTAATTGTGAATTCTACTCTGCACGCCACATGCTCGACGAAATACTCGAAAGAGTATTCGTCCATTTTTATTGGGGTTTAGGGGAGCGTTGAGAGACGAAACCTTTACCTAGTGCGACTTAGTACACAATTAAGGTATTGACATGAAAATAGGCAAGCTTTAATTGGGATTTGAGATTGTAGATCTCGTAATCCTTCAACCTTTAGTCCCATGACAATAGACGACTTTGGTTCTAGGATTAGTCTTCGACCCTTGAGAGAGGGAGGAGATGGGCTAAATTGACAATCTATCCATTTGTATTACATTCATGGGAATGCTTGATTGGATTAGTAATTAATTCATCTGCGTATTCGTGTTATTAATTCCAAGCTAGGTGCTTTTTATTCTGCTGTTTACTAAAACCCTGAGTTATCACTATCTCTCGTAGTTTAGCTTCCAACCACGACTTGATTGCCTAGCTTGAGTTAGTCCAATTAGTTCTAGTAGTTGAAACCAAGTTCCCTGTGGATTCGACCCGTACTTGCCGGTTGCTAGCTACAGCTACGCCGTGCACTTGCGGTTAAGTAAAACTGCTAACAAGTTTTTGGCGCCGTTGTCGGGGAACTTGCGCCTTTCAATATTAGAACCGATTAGCGTACTCTAGACTAGGCTTTTTCTTTTTCTTTTTATCCCTTCTTGTTTCCCCCTCCCTCTATCGTGCTTGAAACTGTTTACGCCTTTGGTAGTGTTGGTTTTGTATGCGCAGGCGTAGTCAAAGGGACCAACCACTTGCTCCCTTTGACCCAGAAATCGAAGCCACCGTCAGAAGGCAAAGCGGTGCAAGGAAAAGGCAACAAGCACAAGTTCTAATGGCTGAGCAGAATCATCGAGTATTGCGAGACTACGCCCTGCCACAAGCCTCGGGCGTCACGTCTTCCATCGTAAGCCCCGCTATCGAGGCTAACAACTTCGAGCTCAGCCCCGCGCTGATCACGTTTGTGGAGAGCGAGCAGTTCAGCGGGCACCCTGTTGACCCCAACGTGCACCTTCGCAGATTCCTAGCGAAGTGTGACACCATCAAGTTGAGCGGGGTGTCCACTGATGTGATCCGGCTGCGGCACTTCCCATTCTCACTGCGGGATAGAGCCAGTGACTGGCTTCAGAACGAGGAACCCAACTCGTTCACCACTTGGGAAGTACTCCCCAAGGCATTCCTCAGCAAGTACTTCCCACCTGGCAAGACTGCCATGCTGAGGACGGACATCACCACCTTTGCCCAGCATGATGGTGAGTCATTATATGAGGCATGGGAGAGGTTCAAGGACCTCCAGTGCCAGTGCCCCCACCATGGAGTTCCCGACTGGCTCCTAATCCAGACCTTCTACAATGGGTTGGAGCGATCGGTGAAGATTTCTGTTGATGCTGCAGCAGGGGGTGCTCTTATGGGCAAATCTATCGAAGCGGCAAAGGCGTTGTTGGAAGAGATGGCTTCCAGCAACTATCATTGGTCGAGTGAGAGGGCCACCCCCAAGAGGGGCAGTGGCAGGAATGAGATTGACGTTGTGACGCTCCTGGCGAGCAGGGTGGACGCCCTCGCACAGCGCCTGGAGAAAGTGACCACCTCATCAGCTATTTCTGTGGGGTCGTCCATGGGGATCTATGTTGTCTATGAGGCCTACGGTGTATAGGGCCACACTGCCGTTGAGTGCTACAATGCTCCCCCTAGCATTGAGCACGTCAACGCCTATCATACGTACACCCAACCTCCTCAAAATAACCCCCACCCCACCTCCTACAATCAGGGTTGGAACAGTCGTCCGAACCCCCTCTATAAAAATCCCAACCCCCATCCCCAGAACTCTATGCAACCACCAGGTTTTCACAACCGAGCTCCCTACACTGCACCCCCTCCACCTCCTGAATCTACATCTCACCTGGAGAGTCTTATGGAGTGCTTCATAGTGACCCAGACTACGACCAATGAGACTCTTAAGGAGTCCATCCATCAGCTGACCTCCCGGGTCGATGCCATGGCCGCCCATCAGAAAACGATGGACACACAGATTGCTCAGATTGCCCAACAGGTGAACCACCTGTCTCGACCTCAGGGGCAACTTTCAGGACAGACCGAGGTTAACCCCCGCTGTCAAGTCAACGCTATATCTACTGTGGGTGAGGGGTTAGAGGAGAGCCCAGTAATGGTTCTCCAGGAGGTGGTTTCGGTTCCTGATTCTGCCGGAACCAAGGGAAGGGAGAAGAATGAGGATCTGAGCCCTGTTGAGGAGGCCCACCCTCCACCTACCGCTCGCCCTTACCACCCTCGCGTGCCTTACCCTCAGCGATTGGCATGGTCCGAGCTATGTCAGCTTGAGCCTAGATTCGAGCGTTTCTTGAAAATCTTACGCCGAATCTATGCCAGTAGCCCTTTCCTGGAAGCTCTCAAGAGTGCCCCCTGCACAATTTCAATTTTTGCGAGAGCTCCTATCCAAGAAGGGCACATCTAGGGAAGCTTTTGTAGCTTCCGTTGGCGGATCCTGCAGTGCGCTCTTACAAAGGCGGTCGCCATCCCAGCTGCAGGATCCTGGCAGTTTCGCCATCCCATGCTGCATAGGGGATGTGCAGATTGAGAGAACCCTCTGTGATCTGGGCGCCAGTGTGAGCATCATGTCGCTCTCTCTCTGTAAGAAGCTACAATTATGGGACCCCACACCCACCAGCATTACTATTCAGCTTGCAGACTGCTCCATCCGGCGGCCTGTGGGCATTCTAGAGGATGTCCTTGTACAGGTGGGCAAGTTCCTGGTCCCCTGCGATTTCGTCGTCCTTGATATGGACGATGACTATCCACCCCCTTCCTCCTGGGTCGCCCATTCCTCGCGACCGCAGGGGCGGTGATCGACATGCAAACGGGCACCCTATCCTTCTCCGTGTGTGGGGAGCGGATGGATTTCTATTTTCCACCACCCACTTCATCTCCCGCCCCTGGTGCGCACTCTGCGCTTGCGGCCCCTACTGTCTCCACTCCTCCAGCTGTCGTGAGAGTGGAACTTCATGACTGGGGTGGCGGATCCCATCTGCGGCCGCCTGCTCTGCCTCCCCTATCTCCACCGCCTACTACTGCTACTGGCGGACCTCCTCAGGCGACACTGATGCCTGACTTTAGCCATGGGGAAGTGCTGGCTCACTCGTCATTTCCTTCTTCCATCCCCACACCTCCCTACATCACGCGAGCATCATATTCCTGAGGTAACGGTCAAGCTTAGGACCTAAAACAAGCGCTTCTTGGGAGGCAACCCAAGGTATTTATTGCTTTCGGAAAAAAATAAAAAGAAAACAAAAAAAAAAAAGCGAGTGTGTGTGTGTGTCTCCCACCCTTCCCCCCTTTCCCCCCTTTCCCTACCCTTGTTTCTTTTCTGCGTCCTTTTCATTGAGGACAACGAAAATCTCAAGCATGAGGGAGTGTGAGCTCGTCGCTTTCTGATAACATTGTGGGGGTAGGTGATTGATATCACTTGCATTTGCATCATTCAGATAGGATTTCATGTCATGCACTTTGCTGTTTTTGCCTTTTTATTTTTATTCGAGCATATAGTTTAGAGCTTGTAGAATCAGGTTTTGCATAACAAAAGGAGTAATGATCGAGTCGGGCGTTCGTAAGCTTTCCAGGTACTATCTCTTATCCTTCTCTTCATCATCCTTTATATCTTTATTACTTTCTCAGCTAGTTTTATTGCTTTGGAAAAAAAAAACAAAAAAAAAATACGGTTTGCGAAAACCCCTCTTGTGATGAGATTGAAAGGGGTGATGATTGATCGATCATGTTTGGTTGTGTGTTGAGGTGTGACTTGTCTTGTGTGCGTTTTTTTTGCAAATTGGTTTGTCTTTGTCATTCGTTATCTCTTTGCCATGTGTTGCATGATAACTACCCCTGAGATTCATATGGTTTGACCTGATTGAACTTGACAAATGGGACATACTCTAGAGTAAGTCACTTGACTGTGGTAGGTCCACCTGTGAGATTTTGAGCCTAACGACTATTCATTACATATAGTCTCCATTTCCTTTCATGTGTGACTCCTCCATGATGCATCTCTAGAACTTGGTCTTGTTCTCCTTGAAACTGCATTTAGCAATTGTATGTGTCGACATGATTGAAGCGATCTTTGTTCATGTAGCCACATTAGCCAGAAAGCTACCCGTTGTTGCACGCTATCCCGTTGCTAGCCCTTTGAGCCTTTCCCCCAATCGTTGTTGTTGCACCACATTAATTACACACTTGACCTGTGCATATTTCCTTCATCCTTATCAAGGTCTAGTGGGGCGACACTTCCACAATGTAGTTGGGCATGTTTGGGGCAATTAACTATCACTTCGGGTATAATATCAGTGGCTCATTTGGGAAATTGCGAATTACTTTTTGTTTCCTCCAACGCTATCCATATGCGTCCGTTTTTGCTTCTCAATGAAAAGAGGAAAAAAAAAAAGAAGAGAAGAAAACAATAAGCAGCTGCAAATAAAATGCGTAGCATGGAAACTTTTCGCGGTAAGCTTGTTTGGTCCCCTCTCAGAGGTTTTTGCGAGCTTTGCGACTCGATTCGCAAGTATGGTGTGAAGTTGTGTCCTTAATGTTGAATTGTGGAAGTGTTCTTGCTCCCTAGTCTTTGACTAATAGCTCCATTTTCCCAAATTATTCCACTTCTCA
Source organism: Carnegiea gigantea (assembly GCA_029747015.1). NCBI lineage: Eukaryota > Viridiplantae > Streptophyta > Magnoliopsida > Caryophyllales > Cactaceae > Carnegiea > Carnegiea gigantea. The sequence goes on from JAKOGI010001070.1 coordinate 74,979, forward strand.
CCCCTGACCTTAGCCCCACTTCATCCCTATTGCAAGTCCTCATAATTGACATATTGCATATTGCATTCTCGTGGTAGAGAGCAGAGAACATTACCAAGAATATGGTAGTTTGACTGATTGGTTGGAGTAATTGAGCGTACCCTTATTACACATTTCAAACACATTGAGAGGAGTGCTCCACTTTGCCCTAAAAGTGAGGTCCTACCAGTCTTACTTGCTCACCGTTTGTTAAGGAAAGTTATGTCCTACCATGCATTTCAATATTGGGGTGTTTGGTATGTTTCATTTGGATAAAGTGATTTATGGATGACATTGCATACGTTTTATTGAAACTGCTTTTCACACCTTGACTTAGCTACCTTTGATGCATAATCCTACATGATTTATTAACTTATCACCCTTTCCTTGAAGAGGGTATGCCTTGAGGTCCACCATCCCCCCTGATCTTTCATAGCATAGTCTTGCTTGAGGACAAGTAAGCGATAAGCATGGGGGAGTTGATAAACCTCTATTTTACACTCTTTTAGGCATGATTTTCACCTCTCATCTCAGCAGTTTTCGGTATATTTTCGAGAGTTTAGAGGTTAATTATTCATTATTTATCTCAAATCTACCTAAAAGTTGTGTTTTTGTATTTACAGGGGTTTAATTTGAATAAATGAGCAAAAAGGACAATGTTCAGCAGAAAGGAGTGCCAAGGAGGCGACTTTGAGTCACGAAAAAGCGTCACACGAAAGTCCCGGAGAATCGAACACACGCGACAGAGCAAACCACGAAGACCCGACAACCCGAACCGGCCGTCACATGGGACGGCCTAACCGTGCCACGTGGCACGACCGTGCCACGTGGCCGGTTCAGTAAAATGGTTTGGGCGTTCTCCAGTATTTTGGCACGGTGTGGCCGTGCCTCGGGGCACGACCGTGCCACCCCCGTTCCGCGACGCGACTTAAATTTTCCTTCGGGGCTGTTTTGAGGGACATTCAGTTTTATGTTTCAGTTTTTTTTTTACGTTTAGTTCTCTCTCAGAATTCTCTCTAGGCGATTCTTAGGTTTAACTTTAGTTTAATTCTTGTTCTTGAGAATTGTTATTGGATTGAAGATTAATTTCATTCAATTAATTCCAGGTTCTCATTCTTATTTCTTCTCTCTCTTGTCTTCTTGTTTTAGAATTCAATTATCATGACACTTTAGTTGAATGTTGCGGTTATTGCGTTTAGTATGATTGTAGGCTAAATCCTCAACGTAGGTTGGGATTAATGCCGAGTATGTATGATTGAATTGTAAACTAGCCCAATTCTTGCTCCCCCTTTGTTTTGTAATTGCGAATTCTACTCTGCACGCCACATGCTCGACGAAATGCTCGAAAGAGTATTCGTTCATTTTTATTGGGGTTTAGGCGAGCGTTGAGAGACGAAACCTTTACCTAGTGCGACTTAGTACACAATTAAGGTATTGACATGAAAATAGTCAAGCTTTAATTGGGATTTGAGATTGTAGATCTCGTAATCCTTCAACCTTTAGTCCCATGGAAATAGATGACTTTGGTTCTGGGATTAGTCTTCGACCCTTGAGAGAGGGAGGAGATGGGCTAAAATTGATAATCTATCCATTCGTATTACATTCATGGGAATGCTTGATTGGGTTAGTAATTAATTCATCTGCGTATTCGTGTTATTAATTCCAACCTAGGTGCTTTTTATTCTGTTGTTTACTAAAACCCTGAGTTATCACTATCTCTCGTAGTTTAGCTTCCAACCACGACTTGATTGCCTAGCTTGAGTTAGTCCAATTAGTTCTAGTAGTTGAAACCAAGTTCCCGGTGGATTCGACCCGCACTTGCCGGTTACTAGCTACAGCTACGCCGTGCACTTGCGGTTAAGTAAAACTCCTAACAAGTTTTTGACGCCGTTGCCGAGGAACTTGCGCATTTCAATATTAGAACTGATTAGCGTACTCTAGACTAGGCTTTTTCTTTTTCTTTTTATCCCTTCTTGTTCCCCCTCCCTCTATCGTGCTTGAAACTGTTTATGCCTTTGGTAGTGTTGGTTTTGTATGCGCAGGCGTAGTCAAAGGGACCAACCACTTGCTCCCTTTGACCCAGAAATCGAAGCCACCGTCAGAAGGCAAAGCGGTGCAAGGAAAAGGCAACAAGCACAAGTTCTAATGGCTGAGCAGAATCATCGAGTATTGCGAGACTACGCCCTGCCACAAGCCTCGGGCGTCACGTCTTCCATCGTAAGCCCCGCTATCGAGGCTAACAACTTCGAGCTCAGCCCGCGCTGATCACGTTTGTGGAGAGGGAGCAGTTCAGCGGGCACCCCGCGGAGAACCCCAACGTGCACCTTCGCAGATTCCTAGCGAAGTGTGACACCATCAAGTTGAACGGGGTGTCCACTGATGCGATCCGGCTGCGGCTCTTCCCATTCTCACTGCGGGCTAGAGCCAGTGACTGGCTTCAGAACGAGGAACCCAACTCGTTCACCACTTGGGAAGTACTCTCCAAGGCGTTCCTCAGCAAGTACTTCCCACCTGGCAAGACTGCCAAGCTGAGGACGGACATCACCTCCTTTGCCCAGCAGGATGGTGAGTCATTATATGAGGCATGGGAGAGGTTCAAGGACCTCCAGCGCCAGTGCCCCCACCATGGAGTTCCCGACTGGCTCCTAATCCAGACCTTCTGCAATGGGTTGGAGCGGTCGGTGAAGATTTCTGTTGATGCTGCAGCAGGGGGTGCTCTTATAGGCAAATCTATCGAAGCGGCAAAGGCGTTGTTGGAAGAGATGGCTTCCAATAACTGTCATTGGTCGAGTGAGAGGGCCACCCCCAAGAGGGGCAGTGGCGAGAATGAGATTGACGCTGTGACGCTCCTAGCGAGCAGGGTGGACGCCCTCGCACAGTGCCTGGAGAAAGTGACCACCTCATCAGCTACTTCTGTGGGGCCGTCCATGGGGATCTATGCTGTCTGTGAGGCCTGCGGTGTGCAGAGCCACACTGCCGTTGAGTGCTACAATGCTCCCCCTAGCATTGAGCACGTCAACGCCTATCATACCTACACCCAACCTCCTCAAAATAACCCCCACCCCACCTCCTACAATCAGGGTTGGAATAGTCGTCCGAACCCCCTCTATAAAAATCCCAACCCTCATCCCCAGAACTCCATGCAACCACCAGGTTTCTATAACCGAGCTCCCTACACTGCACCCCCTCCACCTCCTGAATCTACATCTCACCTGGAGAGTCTTATGGAGCGCTTCATAGCGACCCAGACTACGACCAATGAGACTCTTAAGGAGTCCATCCATCAGCTGACCTCCAGGGTCGATGCCATGGCCGCCCATCAGAAAACGATGGACACACAGATTGCTCAGATTGCCCAACAGGTGAACCACCTGTCTCGACCTCAGGGGCAACTTCCAGGACAGACCGAGGTCAACCCCGCCGTCAAGTCAACGCCATATCTACTGCGGGCGAGGGGCTAGAGGAGAGCCCAGTAATGGTTCTCCAGGAGGCGGTTTCGGTTCCTGATTCTGCCGGAACCAAGGGAAGGGAGAAGAATGAGGATCTGAGCCCTGTTGAGGAGGCCCATCCTCCACCTACCGCTCGCCCTTACCACCCTCGCATGCCTTACCCTCAGTGATTGGCATGGTCCGAGCTATGTCAGCTTGAGCCTAGATTCGAGCGTTTCTTGGAAATCTTATGCCGAATCTATGCCAGTAGCCCCTTCCTGGAAGCTCTCAAGAGTGCCCCTGCAGAATTTCAATTTTTGCGAGAGCTCCTATCCAAGAAGGGCACATCTAGGGAAGCTTTTGTAGCTTCTGTCGGCGGATCCTGCAGCGCGCTCTTACAAAGGCGGTCGCCATCCAAGCTGCAGGATCCCGGCAGTTTCGCCATCCCATGCTGCATAGGGGATGTGCAGATTGAGAGAGCTCTCTGTGATCTGGGCGCCAGTGTGAGAATCATGTCGCTCTCTCTCTGCAAGAAGCTGCAATTATGGGACCCCACACCCACCAGCATTACTATTCAACTTGCAGACTGCTCCATCCGGCGGCCTGTGGGCATTCTAGAGGATGTCCCAGTCCAGGTGGGCAAGTTCCTGGTCCCCTGCGATTTCGTCGTCCTTGATATAGACGATGACTATCCACCCCCCTTCCTCCTGGGTCGCCCATTCCTCGCGACCGCAGGGGCGGTGATCGACGTGCAAACCGGCACCCTATCCTTCACCGTGTGTGGGGAGCGGAAGGATTTCTATTTTCCACCACCCACTTCATCTCCCGCCCCTGGTGCGCACTCTGCACTTGCGGCCCCTACTGTCTCCACTCCTCCAGCTGTCGTGAGAGTGGAACTTCATGACTGGGGTGGCGGATCCCATCTGCGGCTGCCTGCTCTGCCTCCCCTATCTCCCCCGCCTACTACTGCTACTGGCGGACCTCCTCAGGCGACACTGATGCCTGACTTTAGCCATGGGGAAGTGCTGGCTCACTCGTCATTTCCTTCTTCCATCCCCACACCTCCCTACATCACGCGAGCATCATATTCCTGAGGTAACGGTCAAGCTTAGGACCTAAAACAAGCGCTTCTTGGAAGGCAACCCAAGGTATTTATTGCTTTCGGGGAGAAAAAAAAAAAAAACGAGTGTGTGCGTGTGTCTCCCACCCCTTCCCCCCCTTTCCCCCCTTTCCCTCCACTTGTTTCTTTTCTGCGTCCTTTTCATTGAGGACAATGAAAATCTCAAGCATGGGGGAGTGTGAGCTCGTCGCTTTCTGGTAACATTGTGGGGGTAGGTGATTGATATCACTTGCATGTGCATAATTCAGATAGGATTTCATGTCATGCACTTTGTTATTTTTGCCTTTTTATTTTTATTCGAGCATATAGTTTAGAGCTTGTAGAATCAGGTTTTGCATAACAAAAGGAGTAATGATCGAGTTGGGCATTCGTAAACTTTCCAGGTACTATCTCTTCTCTTACCCTTCTCTTCATCATCCTTTATATCTTTATTGCTTTCTCAGCTAGTTTTATTGCTTTGGGAAAAAAAAAACAAACAAAAAAAAAAAAAATACGGTTTGCGAAAACCCCTCTTGTGATGAGATTGAAAGGGGTGATGATTGATCGATCATGTTTGGTTGTGTGTTGAGGTGTGACTTGTCTTGTTGTGCGTTTTTTTTTTTTTTTGCAAATTGGTTTGTCTTTGTCATTCGTTATCTCTTTGCCATGTGTTGCATGATAACTACCCCTGAGATTCATATGGTTTGACCTGATTGAACTTGACAAATGGGACATACTTTAGAGTAAGTCACTTGACTGTGGTAGGTCTACCTGTGAGATTTTGAGCCTAACGACTATTCATTACATATAGTCTCTATTTCCTTTCATGTGTGACTCCTCCATGATGCATCTCTAGAACTTGGTCTTGTTATCCTTGAAACTGCATTTAGCAATTGCATGTGTCGACATGATTGAAGCGATCTTTGTTCATGTAGCCACATTAGCCAGAAAGCCACCCGTTGTTGCATGCTATCCCTTTGCTAGCCGTTTGAGCCTTTCCCCCGATCGTTGTTGTTGCACCACATTAATTACACACTTGACCTGTGCATACTTCCTTCATCCTTGTCAAGGTCTAGTGGGGCAACACTTCCACAATATAGTTGGGCATGTTTGGGGCAATTAACTATCACTTCGGGTATAATATCAGTGGCTCATTTGGGGAAATTGTGAATTAGTTTTTGTTTCCTCCAACGCTATCCATATGCGTCCGTTTTTTTGCTTCTCAATTGAAAAAAAAAAAAAAGGAAGAGAAGAAAACAATGAGCAGTTGCAAATAAAATGGGTAGCATGGAAACTTTTCACGGTAAGCTTGTTTGGTCCCCTCTCAGAGGTTTTTGCGAGCTTTGCGACTCGATTCGCAAGCATGGTGTGAAGTTGTGTCCTTAATGTTGAATTGTGGAAGTGCTCTTGCTCCCTAGTCTTTGACTAATAGCTCCATTTTTCCAAATTATTCCACTTCTCACCCCTCACCTTAGCCCCACTTCATCCCTATTGCAAGTCCTCATGATTGACATATTGCATATTGCATTCTCGTGGTAGAGAGCAGAGAACATTACCAAGCATATGGTAGTTTGATTGATTGGTTGGAGTAATTGAGCGTACCCTTATTACACATTTCAAACACAGTGAGAGGAGTGCTCCACTTTGCCCTAAAAGTGAGGTCCTACCAGTCTTACTTGCTCACCGTTTGTTGAGGAAAGATATGTCCTACCATGCATTTTGATATTGGGGTGTTTGGTGTGTTTCATTTGGATAAAGTGATTTATGGATGACATTGCGTACGTTTTATTGAAACTGCTTTTCACACCTTAACTTGGCTACCTTTGATGCATAATCCCGCATGATTTATTAACTTATCACCCTTTCCTTGAAGAGGGTATGCTTTGAGGTCCACCATCCCCCCTGATCTTTCATAGCATAGTCTTGCTTGGGGACAAGCAAGCGATAAGCATGGGGGAGTTGATAAACCTCTATTTTACACTTTTTAGGCATGATTTTCACCTCTCATCTCAGCAGTTTCCGGTATATTTTCGAGAGTTTAAAGGTCGATTATTCATTATTTATCTCAAATCTACCTAAAAGTTGTGTTTTTGTATTTACAAGGGTTTAATTTGAATAAATGAGCAAAAAGGACAATATTCAGCAGAAAGGAGCGCAAGGGAGGCGACTTTGAGTCACGAAAGAGCGTAACACGGAAGTCCCGGAGAATCGAACACACGCGACAGAGCAAACCACGAAGACCCGACAACCCGAACCGGCCGTCACATGGCACGGCCTGACCGTGCCATGTGGCACGACCGTGCCACATGGCACGGCGTGGCCGTGCCACGTGGCCGGTTCAGCAAAATGGTCTGGGCGTTCTCCAGTATTTTGGCACGGTGTGGCCGTGCCTCGGGGCACGACCGTGCCACCCCCGTTCCGCGACGCGACTTAAATTTTCCTTCGGGGCTGTTTTGAGGGACATTCAGTTTTATGTTTCAGTTTTTTTTTTACGTTTAGTTCTCTCTCAGAATTCTCTCTAGGCGATTCTTAGGTTTAACTTTAGTTTAATTCTTATTCTTGAGAATTGTTATTGGATTGAAGATTATTTGCATTCAATTAATTCCAGGTTCTCGTTCTTATCTCTTCTCTCTCTTGTCTTCTTGTTTTAGAATTCAATTATCATGACACCTTAGTTGAATGTCGCAGTTATTGCGTTTAGTATGACTGTAGGCTAAATCCTCAACTTAGGTTGGGATTAATGCCGAGTATGTATGATTGAATTGTAAACTAGCCCAATTCTTGCTCCCCCTTTGTTTTGTAATTGCGAATTCTACTCTGCACGCCACATGCTCGACGAAATGCTCGAAAGAGTATTCGTCCATTTTTATTGGGGTTTAGGGGAGCGTTGAGAGGCGAAACTTTTACCTAGCGCGACTTAGTACACAATTAAGGTATTGACATGAAAATAGTCAAGCTTTAATTGGGATTTGAGATGGTAGATCTCATAATCCTTCAACCTTTAGTCCCATAGAAATAGATGACTTTGGTTCTGGGATTAGTCTTCGACCCTTGAGAGAGGGAGGAGATGGGCTAAATTGACAATCTATCCATTCGTATTACATTCATGGGAATGCTTGATTGGGTTAATAATTAATTCATCTGCGTATTCGTGTTATTAATTCCAACCTAGGTGCTTTTTATTCTGTTGTTTACTAAAACCCTGAGTTATCACTATCTCTCGTAGTTTAGCTTCCAACCACGACTTGATTGCCTAGCTTGAGTTAGTCCAATTCGTTCTAGTAGTTGAAACCAAGTTCCCTGTGGATTCGACCCGTACTTGCCGGTTGCTAGCTACAGCTACGCCGTGCACTTGCGGTTAAGTAAAACTGCTAACAAGTAGTTGTAACTTCAACTTGGACATTTGCTCTTAACTGTAAGCTAGAATCATTTTCTATGTAATTTAGATGAAGCCTTGATTGTGATTCTATGATAATTTGACAAACTAGTTTTGTTCAAATTGTCTTATGTGCTCAACTAAAATGTGTTATACACATTCTTTACAGTTCGTGACATTACAATAATTTACATTCTTGTCCATCACGCAGACAATTGAAGACGTGAATTCTGGACGGTCAGTCACAATTAGGATCAAGTTTGGTCTTTGAACTTTATCTACTTTCGTTTTTTGTCTTTGAAGTAAAGGGATTCAACGATAAATATGCTTTTGAAAATACCCTTACTTAATGTCGTTGTACTATATTTGATAGGGTGCAGATTTAAATAATTCAACTTCGTATAGTGTATTTTAATTTGTATCAAATCAGTTTTTCCTTTATTGTGCATTACAATTCTTTCCAGTAACAAATATGCTATTCCAATAATGAGTTTCTCTCTTCTATTTTTGCAATGGCACTCTTCCTTTTCCTAGTGCTCGCTTGCCCTAATCTCACTCTAATTTTCTCCACCACCATGCCGGGGATAGCGCTTGAGCGAAAATTTTTGCCAAATTGGAACTAAGGCGCACATCTGTCATTCTTTTCATTCCAATTTCATGGGCACGTATTTGTAGTGTGTAGTCCACTACATTTTGCATGTTCATAGTTTGCCTAGCTATGGCTATGGATTACGCGGTGACAGTAATATCATTTTCTTCACAAAATGTCATTCTCGATTATCGTCAACTTTGATAAATTTTGTAGTCTACTATGACATCATGTTCGGAACAAAACTTCAGACATTTTTAATTGTTGAAATACTTAAATTAAAGCTGACTTTGGCATAATAAGTATTACATCGGTCGGTGGTGAAGTAGGGGTTCATATGATGAATAGAAAACATGGTCTACCTATATATGACCTCTGCACTTGTATGTTATGCCTTAAGCATAGACATTGCTTATTCCACAAGAAAAAAAATAGTATTAGCCAGAGAGAATCCGATACAGCTAGCATATAAACAAACCTCCTGAGTTTCAAAGTTGATAGAAAACGTTTTCTGAGAAACAAATTGATCACTCTTTATTTATCATCCATTTAGTATTATCAACGTTGCATTTCATATCTTCCCACATGCGTTCTCTATCACTGAAAGAATAGCAAAGCAAAAGAAAATACTTTATAAATGCCTTCTGAAGAAAATTTTAGATATGCCAAAGAATGTAGCGAGTGATAATACGTGGAGTAAGATTGATGGGAATAATATATAGAAGAAGATAACTTCATTTGACCATTTATTTTTTACTATTTATTAAGCCATCATTCATTAGGCGCTACAACAACACGAGCTTCCTAGACACGAGCCTTTCCCGGCGCTGTAATATTGTTGACAAGCTTGTGGTGTGCAATTTGGACGCGGAGAGCATTGTGGTCCTTTTTGTGACTCTATATGATCGGCAAGGAATTGTGTCGTATGTACACTAGGCTGCAATAGAATGTTTAAAAAAATGTACGTATATGTATCTAATATATGAAATAATTATGATATATTTATTTATTTATATATGTGTATATATATATATATATATATATATATATATATATATATATATATGTATATCTATATATATATATATATATATATATATATATATATATATATATATATATATATATATATATATATATATATATATATATATATATATATATATATATATATATATATATATATATATATATATATATATATATATATATATATATAATACATATATATATATATATATATATGTAGATATATATAATATATATATATATATATATATATATATGTATATATATATATATATATATATATGTATATATATATGTATATATATATATATATATATATATATATGTATATATAATATATATATATATATATGTATATTATATATGTTAGGATCGGTTAAATATTGAATGAATGCAACAAATAAATCACAAAGATTCTATAAATGAGTAAAAATAAATCAACACTAGAATTTACGTGTAAAACTCAAAGTGGAAAAAACCACA
>JAKOGI010001070.1:87500-200000 GCA_029747015.1 Carnegiea gigantea
TGTAACCAGAAGGATAAGAGGTGTGATGGTTGTTTTCATCGATATTTTTGAATTGAAAATCTGTTGAAGAAGCTTTCTTAATAGCATATGTCCTCATAAGCAGACTTTTGCTGTAAGAGAAATGCAATCTCTTGTAGTTATGAAAGTGAGCTAAATTGTTTTTTGTAGAATTTGTAATGAATTGCAATGATTATGAACATATAACATATTTTTGCTTGGTGAGGTGAATCTAAAGATCCAACCCTCAATTACAACACATTTATACATATAGTTACTGTTTATAGAAGGTGAACACAATCCGTGGATATAGAGCAACAAATAAATTCCACGCACATGTATCGTTGATTATAGTGAAACTAGCTAGAAAGTGTTTTGTGATAATATCAATGAGTTGAACACCATAAATTTTGATATGGTGCATGGCACATGTTTGCAATGGAATCACAATTATTGCTGCCTTTGTTCTTTCAAAATTTAAGATTTTTCAATGTGTACATAGTCAAAGTTGAGTGGGATCACAAGTTTTGATTTTGTTTTTGTCGTATGTTTTAATTACATGCAAGTAGGTTGTATATTATTCCACTAAGTAGCTCTTGTGGTTTGCAAAGCACATTTTAAATTAAGCTTTTAGAAAGTTTTAAGCATCACAGTTGCTATCATATTCAGTAGAAAGACGGTCACCTGCTGAATGCATGGACTTTCTAGTTATTGTTCTTTTTTATTTCAAATAAAATTGACATTTTGCTGAGTATACAATGCCAATGATTTTTTGACATGATGTTATTCGTTTATTAATCAATCAGGAGATCATCTTAAGTGAACATCGCCCTATATTGGTATCGATTTTATTATATGAGTGCGTGATCTATTTGATTGTCTACTAGCCTAGATACAAGAGATTGGCTATAATTGATTAATAATTATGAAAGGACGGTTGGGATTTCTTATGTGATTATAAGGTTATTGGGGAAAAGGAAATTTGCGTTGTTGGTAAATTGACTAAATTTTCCGAAACAAATTACAAAAAAGAAATCAAGAGCTGAGATGCGGATATTAACTTGTGTAGAACTAGTAGCCCAAATTTGCCCACTAATTGCAGATGTAAACCGAAATCATTCGCTATGTAATTCCCAAAGATTTCGATTGAGATTCTGTGTTGCATTCATAGGTTAGCTTATAAGACGTTACATTATGCTCAACTCTACCCTTCACGTTCTTTCTCTTCCATGGTAGTGCGGTATTTTTCTTTCTTGTCCACCTAAGAGAGAATAGAAAACATAAATGTTTTGGGAAATAATTTTTGAACATGGTTAATAGTTGAAAAAATTGTGCTGGCCCCTAAAACTTTACCTCACGTTACTCCATTCATTCAATTAATACATTCGCTACAGACTTGAAACAAGTTGTTGACACGAACTGGCATATTTGAAATATTAACATTTAATGACGCATCCCTTCTCGAAAACCTTAGTGTTATCCTACTCTTCACACAAATGGCATTTCTTGTTTTATTTCTTATGTTGTTATGTACTGATGAAATTTTAGAACATGTGCGAAGTCTAAAAGAGGGAAATTAGAACAAACTTTAGGTTACGGAGTACCACATCGACAGGTGGTCAACCAAAGGTGCTAGTTGACTTTCAAATGTAGCTATTGCTATGAAATTCTGTAAAATGAAGATCACATGCTGAATATGCTTTCTATTTGTTTTATTTTTTTTAGTGAAGAAGCTAAGGATATGCATTGATTTTTAAAATGAAAGCATTACAAATGCTTATAACTCAGGCACACCTGAGTCTTATATCATGCAATGGTACTTCTCATTCTACTTAGATGCATTCCACCACATTGTTTCACTGTATCAAAATAACAGTTCTTGACGCACTCTATTCTCTGCTTTTGTTTCTTTCAATCCATGTATTATATACATCAATGGAGGTAAGGAGGTAAACCTTTCTTTTCTCTTTCCGATTGACTTTAATCTGTTGAAGTGAAAGATGCTAGTTCTCTATGTGCTGCTACATTTGGAAGGTGTAAAATTTTGGTTTCCATTTATATTTTGTTTTTCTGCTTTACAGTATAAATGATAGCTCAGTATACTATGATGTCATTATTTGGTTACAATGTTTTTCAACGATTGCATAATGCTAAAAGAATGTTTGGTATTTGATTCAATATTACATTGTGAATGCATCATTTGATTTGATTGTGTGCCTTCTGACGTCCTACATATTCGAAACAATGCAAGAATATAATAACAATGAAATGAAGATTTGCATTTCATATGTTAATATAACTTGGGCGGAAACGAGAATACACTTCCTTTTTAAGTAATTTCAGAAAATTTAAGCGACAAATTAGATTGTAAATCAACAGCTGAGAGGGAGGGATTAACTTTTTGTGGTCGGAGTAGTAACATCAACTTGGCCATTTGCTATTAAATATAAGCTAGAATCGAATTCTATGTAATTCAGAAAAAGCCTTGATTGTGATGATGTGATAATTTGACAAATTAGTTTTGATCAATTGTGTTATATGCTCAACTGAAGTATGTTTTACACATTCTTTACACATCGTGGTATTAAATTTACAATCTTATCCACCATGTAGACAATTGAAAACATGAACTTTGGATGATTATTCACAATTTGGATCAAAGTTGGGTAAAGTAAGTTGGGCCTTTGAACATTATCTACCTTTGTTTTTAGTCTTTGAAATAAAGGGATTCAACGATAAATATGCTTCTCAAAACTGCCCTGCTTGATGTCGCAGGACTATAATTGACAAGACGCGGATTTAAATAATTTCACTTTGTAAAATGTACTCGAAATTGGATCGAATCACTTTTTCCTTAATTCTGTATTACAAACCTTTCCAGTAATAAGTATGCTATTCCAATAATGAGTTCCTCTCTTCTATTTTAGCACACGGAACTCTTCCTTTTTCCTAGTACTCGCTTGCCCCTATCACACTCTAATTTTCTCCACCACTATGCCAGGCATAGTGTCTGAGCGAACATTTTTGGGAGATTGCAACTGAGGCACATGCCTACCATTCTTTTCATTCTAATTTCACGAGCACGTATTTGTAGTGTGTAGTTTTGTTACATTTTACAGCTCGCGGTCTACTAATAATGGCTAGGGACTATGTTGCAATAGTAATATCATTTTCTTTTGAAAATGACATTCTTTATTATCGTCAACATCGTTAAATTTATTTGGTCTGTTATGACACCATGTATGGAAGAAATTTTTAAAGATTTTTAGTTGTTAAAATACGTAAATTAAAGCTGACTTTGGTGCAATAAGTATCACATTGGTCGGTGGCAAAGCAGTGGTTCATATGACGAATACAAAACATGGTCTACCTATGTACGATCTCTGCACTTGTATGTTATGTCTTAAGCATAGACATCGCTTACTTGGTTCGTGATCTCATCGGAGGGAAGTAGATAGGGCAAGGGAAATTATAGTTTTGGCCAGAGGAATTAAGTGTTGCTAGCATATAAACCAAACCCCTGAATTTCAAAGTTGATAGCAAACTTTTTCTAATAAATCAATTGATCACTCTTTCTTTATAATCCATTTAGTATTATCAGTGTCGTATCTCATATCTTCTTGCATGCATTCGCTATCACTAAGAGAATAGCAAAGCAAATGAAAATACTTCTGAAATACCTTAAGGAGAAAATTTTAGAAAAACCAAGAGAAGTAGACAAGTGATAACGTAAGTGGAGTAAGGTTGATAGGAATAATAGAGGAGGATAATATTATTCGACCATTTATTTTTTTACCCTTTCTTAAGCTATCATTCATTAGGAGCTACAAGAATGCGAGTTTCCTACACACGAGCCTTCCCTATTGCTGCAATATTGTTGACAAGCTTGTGGTCTATAGTTCGGACGTGGAGAGCATGGTGGTCCTCTTCAAGGCTTTACATGATCAGCAAGGAATTATGTCGTACCCACCATAGAGCTTGTACAAACACTTGGTCTTTTATTCGGTATATAAATCATAAGGACAAGCGTCAATATAAAAATGTTTATGAGATTTCAAAATATAGTATCTAAAAAATTTCTATGTATCTAATCTACAAAATAATTAATATATATATATATATATATATATATATATGTATATAATGAAATTAAGATTACTACACACCACTATATACAAGAATTGCAACCAGAAGGACAAAGGGTGTGATGGCAGTTTTCATGGTCATTTTTCAATTGAAAATATGTCTAAGAAGCTTTCAAACTTGTGTATGTCCTCGCAAGTTGACTTTTGCTGCAACATAAATCCAATCTCTTGTATTTATAAAAGTGAGCTCAATCGTTTTTTGGTAGAATTTCCAATGAATTACAATGATTACGAACATATCATGGATTTTAGCTTGGTGAGGTGAATCTAAATATCTCAGCCTCAATCACAGCACATTTACACATATAATTTCTACTTATGAAACATGAAAGCAATCCGTGGATATAGAGCAACAAATAAAGTCCACGCACATGTACCGTTGATTTTAATGAAACTAGCTAGAAAGTGTTTTTGTGATAATATAAATGAGTTGAACATCATAGATTTTGATACGATGCATTGCACATGTTTGTAGTGGATTTGTAATTGCTGCCGCCCTTGTTCTTTCAAAATTTCAGATGTTTTGATATCTACATAGGTGAAGTTCAGTTGGGTCACGGGCTTTGGTTTTGTTTTTCTCGTATGTTTTAATTGCATGCAAGTAGCCTGTATATTATCACACAAAGTAGCTCTTGGGGTTCCCAAAGCACATTTTAAATTAAGCTTTAACTAAATTTCAAGCATGTCGGTTGCTATAATATTTAGTAGAAACACGGTCACCTACTGAATGCACTTTCTTGTTATTCTTCTTTTTTTATTCCAAATAAAAATGATATTTTGTTGAGTATACATTGTCAATGATTTTATCATGACATGATGTTATTCCTTTATTAACCAATCATGAGAACATATTAAATAAACATCCCCCTATATTTGGTATTGATTATATTATATGAATGCGTGATTTATTTGCTGGTCCACTAGCCGAGATACAAGAGCTTGAAAATAATAGATTACAAATTATGAAAGGAAGGTTAGGATTTCTTCTATTATTATACGGTTATTGGGAAAAAAGAAATTTGGTTTGTTGGTAAATTGATTAAATTTTTAAAAATAAATTACAAAAAAGCAAATCAAGAGCTGAGATGCCCACATTAACTTGTATAAAACTAGTAACACCAATTTACCCACCTTGTTAGATGTAAACTGAGATCATTTGCTATGGAATTCCCAAAGATTTTAATTGGGGTTCTATATTGCATTCATAGGTTATCTTATACTGGGTTACATTATGCTTAGCTCGCTTCTGCCTTTCGCATTCTTTCTGTTCTATGTTAGCATGATATTTCTCTTTTTTGTCCACCTAGGAGACAGTGGAATGCATAAAATTTGTGATATAATTTTTGAACTTGATTAATATTTGAATAAATTGAGTTGGCTCTTAAAACTTTCCCTCACTTCACTCCATTCGTTCAATTAATATATACACTATATATTGAAGGCAAGTTGTTGAGACGAACTGACTTATTTGAAATGGTGGCATTTAATGATATGTCCCATTTCAAAAACATTAGTGTTATACTATTCTTCACACAAACGGCATTTCCCTCTGTGTTTCTTTTGTTGTTATGTGCTGATGAAATTTTCAGACATTTGAGAAGTCCAAAAGACAGAAATTACAATAAACTTTAGGTTAGGGAGTACTACATCAATAGGTGGTGAAACAAATGTATTAATCGACTTTCAAATGAAGTTATTTTCTGTGAAATTTTGTAAAATGAAGATCACATTCTTGATATGCTTTCTGTTTATTTAGCTCCTTCAGTAAAGCAGCTGAGGATACGCCATTGATTATCAGAACGTAAGCATTATAGACGTTTGCAACTTAGGCACACCTGAGTCTTACATCTTGCAATGGTACCTCTCTTTCCACTTAGATGCATTGTACCACATTGTTTCACTATATCAAAAAACACTTCTACACACATTCTATTCTCTCCTTTCGTTTCTTTTAATTCATGTATTTACTACCATTTAGGTAGGGACGTAATCCTTTGTTTTCCCTTTCCTATTGCCATTAATTTGTTAAAGATAAACGTGTTGGTTCTCTATGTGTGCCAGATTGGAAGGTGTAAAATTTCAGTTTCCTTTTTTTTCTACTTCACAATATAAATGGTAGCTTAGCATACGATGATGTCATCATTTGGTTACAATATTCAATAATGACATAATGCTAAAAGAATGTTCAATCGTTGTTTCAATATTACACTGTGAAAGTATCATTTGATTTAATTGCCTACCTCCTGAGATCCTACATATTCAAAGTAACCCAAGAATATAATAAATATGAAATAAAGGTTAACATCTTATAAATCAATATAAGGTAAGTGGAAATGAAAATACGCTTCTTTCTTATGTAATTTGATAAAGTTTATGCACTAAATTAGATTCTAAATCAACACCCGAGAGGAAGGGATTAGCTTTGTGCAGTAGTAGTAGTGACATCAACATGGCCATTTGCTAATAAATGTGGGCTAGAATCATATTCCATGTAATTCAAATAAAACCTTGATTGTGATTATGTGATAATTTCACAAATTAGTTTTGATCAAATTGTGTTATGTGCTCAACTAAAGTATGTTTTACACATACTTTACGCATCGTGGTATTAAATTTACCTTCTTATCCGCCACGTGACAATTGAAAAAGAGAATTTTGGACAATCATTCACAATTTCGATCAAAGTTGGGTAAAGTAAGTTGGGCCTTTGAACATTATCTACTTTCCATTTTTCATCAATGAAATAAGGGGATTCAACGACAAATATGCTTCTTGGAAATTCCCTTACTTGATGTAGCAGGACTATAATTGATAGGGTGCGGATTTAAATAATTCGACTTCATAAAATGTGTTTTAATTTGCACCAAATCATTTTTCCCTTTATTTTGCATTGCAGACCTTTTAAGTATTAAATATGCTATTCCAATAATGAGTTCTTCTCTTCTATTTTTGTACACGGCACTCTTCCTTTTTCCTGTGCTCGCTTGCCTTATCTCACTCTAATTTTCTCAACCACTGTGCCCGGTCTAGTGCTGGTGCGAACATTTTTGGGGGATTGGAACGGAGACAGATGTCTGCCATTTTTTTCATTCCAATTTCATAGGCACGTATTTGTAGTGTGCAGTTTGTTACATTTTTGCAACTCGCGGTCTGCCTAGCAATGGCGAGGAACTACGTCGTAACAGTCATATCATTTCATTTTCAAAATGACATTCTCGATTGTCATCAACATCATTAAATTTCTTCAGTATGTTATGACATCATGTATGGAAGAAAGTTTTAAAGATTTTTATATGTTGAAATATGTCAACTAAAGTGGACCTTGGTGCAATAAGTGTCACATTAGCCGGTTGAAAAATAATGCTTCATATGATGAATACAAAACATGGTCTACCTATATATGATCTCTGCACTTGTGTGTTATGTCTTAAGCATAGACATCGCTTATTTAGTTCGTGATCTCATCACACCAAAATAGATAGAACTGGGAAAATTATTGTTTTGGCCAGAGAGAATTAGAGAGAATTAGGTGTTGCTAGCTTATAAACAATCCCCTGAATTTCAAAGTTCATAGCAAATGTTTTCTGTGAAATCAATTGATCGCTCTCTCTTTATTATCCAATTAGTATCACCATTGTCGTATCTCATATCTCCTACATGCAGTCTCTATCACTAAGAGAATAGCAAAGTAAAAGAAAATACTTCAGAAATACCTTAGGGAGAAAATTTTAGAAAAACTATGAAAGTTAGACAAGTGATAATGTAAGTGGAGTCAGATTGATGGGAAAAATAGAGGAAGATAATATTATTCGACCATTTATTTTTTACTATTTTTTAATCCATCATTCATTAAGCACTGTAACAACATGAGTTTCCTAGACATGAGCCTCTCCAAGGGCTACAATACTATTGACAAGCTTGTGGTGTGCAGTTTGGACGTGGAGAGCATTGTGGTCCTCTTTGTGGCTCTATATTATCAGCAAGGAATTGTGTCGTACCGTCTACAGAGCTCGTGCAAACGCCTGTTCTTTCATTAGGTATATAAATCAAAAGGATGTTAAGCATCAATATAAAAATATATAGGAGATTTTGAAATAGAGTATTTAAAAAATTTATACGCGCCTAATTTACAAAATAACTAGGAAATATATACAACAACACTCTTAGCCCCACTAGGGGCCAGGGGTCCCTAAGCACCGCCATGTGGCCGGTCGCTATGTTCCTAGCCCCATTAGGGGCTAAGGGTCTTCGAGCACGGGCTTATGTCCGGTCGCTAGACCCTCGGCCCCACTGGGGGCTAGGGTCCTTAAGCACGGCCTCTTAGCTGGTCGTTACGCTCTTAGCCCCATTGGGGGCTAAGGGTCCTCAAGCATGACCTTATGGTCGGTCGCTAGACCCTCGACCCCACTTGGGGCTAGGGTCCTTAGGCACGGCCTCTTGGCTGCTCGCAACACTCTTAGCCCCATCGGGGGCTAAGGGCCCTCGAGCGCGGCCTCATGGCCGGGTGCAACACTCTTCCCCCCATCGAGGGCTAAAGGTCCGTGAGCACAGCCTCATGGCCGGTCGCCGCGCTTTTAGCCCCATTGGGGGCTAAGGGTCCTTGAGCACGACCTCATAGCCTTCTTGCATGGCATAAAGGCAAAGCATTTCGTACGAGAAACGAATTTCATTACGATGTTCATGCTAGTACAAACGGCTAAAAGGGAAACAAGATAACACGAAAAGTACAAAATAAAAGCTAGGTCTACTCCTTGTCGCTAGAAGGGGCAGGAGGATCGGCTGATCGTGAACCCTTCCCTGGCCATCGCGAGCACCCTTGACATCCACCTCATCCGGCTGGCGATGAAATTGCGCTCCCCGGATCACTTCGTCCATGATACGCATCCAAACCTCGAAGGTCGGCCACATCAAGCCCACCAGTAACGACTTTATTCTCTCAGCCGTGTACTTCTGAACAACACCGAGCTTAAGCATCTTGGTCAATAGCATAGTGTAGAACATCGCCTGAATGATCTCAGGCAGCTCCGACTCGGCGGCTGCGGCCTCGGCCTCGGCCAATGAAAAGCACGGGCACAACACGTTGAAGTCCTCAGGAAGAGGGCGAGGCAGACGCAAAGGGCTCCTCCTGTGCCAGATGAAGGTCTCCCTGACATAGTTAGCCATCTCTTTCGTGTTGTGGGTAGGTGGAAAGGCCATACTTACAGCACAGGCAATCACTGATAACTCTTCCTACGAATGAACGCCAAAGTGACCCACGAGGGAGAATAGCGATGTATTTATAGGAAACAATTGGGGAGATGAAAGGCCGGGGAAACTCCGAAGGACCTAATGGCTAATCCATCTTAGACACGTGTCCATCCAACGACACGCAAAAAAAAAAAAAAACGAGAGAGAGAAACAGAACGAGGGAGAGAGGGACAGAACAGAGAGTACGACCTTTATTAATAATTAGTATAAGCAGTACAGGGCAGAATCAGAGGAAAACATAAACGGTGGAGGGGGCCGCTCCCTATTGTTCCACGCTAACTTAGGGGGAGGCTGCACCCTCAGGAGCCACATCGTCGGTTGCCACTCCCTCACTCGAGCTCTCCCCCCGACCACCGGCCCTCGCGCCCTCGCCCGAGCCGCTCTTCAGGCGGAACCGAGCCTCATAGACTCAGTCATAGAACAACCAGAGCTACGACTCAAATGCTCCCCAACGCAGCTCAGTAAGGGCCACCTCCAATGACTGAAGCCTCGGCCCATGCAGCACGCCAAGTTTCTCGGCCTCATTGAGAAGCATTGTGTAGAAGATCGCCTGCGGCAGTTCTAGAAGCTGATAGTGTGCGGCTGCCTATTCAGCCGTGGCCAAATCGAAGTCCGAAGATAGGGATCGGAAGTCTTTTGGGAGGAGCGGTGGGGGGAAGGCCTTCCCCCGTCGGTCCCACGAAAAGTGGTGGATAACAAACTCGCTCATCGCTTTAGTATCAAGGGAACATGGAAAGGCCAAGGAGAGAAGTTAGATAGCGGTTGTTACCGAATAAGGAAGTGGGGAAAGCCCTGCACTAAGGGTTGCCTTTTATGGTAGAGATGGCGATAGTTTCATGATGACACTGTGCAAGCCTCGTAACTCATGCATTTATGAACGGTGGCACCGGGACCGTCCATTTTCAAGGCTCGATTCCCAAGGACCTCTGGATGCATGGTGATTAAAAACGATGGTCCACATTCGACCTAACTGCTCGTTAGACTCGATATACAGGTAGAATGTGGGGGGCTAAGTGATTTGGGAAAAATCTGATTTTTCCCCAAAAGGGTTATTTTCCTCCATTTCACAGACCAGGCCCTTACAAAGGTATTGGGCCCAAGAGGTGTTTCCCCAGGATTACCCTTAGGCCCATGCTTACTCAAGGGCCCAGAGCGCAACCTTAGGGGCCTCCTTTGAACCCAATTGCACTGCGATCGGTGGCCCATTCGAGCACTTCAGGTAAAGTTACTATTGTACCCTTTCCTGAGAGGGCTATAAATAATGGCCTGTTTCCCTCGGAAAAAGGGTTAGTAACTGTGGCCACTGAATTGACTTTGCTTCTTCCCCTTTGACCTCCAACCTGGACTTTGAACTGACTTAACCTTCGGAGAGGTGTTCCCGGGTCCACAACCCGAGGGTTACCTTTTTTGCAGGTCGGGTCACGCAGAGCCGACGACGACGAAGTGTTGACTCCCAGCTGTCAGATAAGCCCGTCCCTTTGCCCCATGTCACTAGTAATTGTACCTCAAAGGATTTCTTTTGGAATCAAATACAAAACATGGTCTACCTATGTATGATCTCTGCACTTGTGTGTTATGTCTTAGGCATAGACATCGCTTATTCAGTTCGTGATCTCATCACACCAAAATAGATAGCACAAGGGAAATTATTGTTTTGGCTCTCTCTTTATTCTGAGAAATCAATTGATCGCTCTCTCTTTATCATCGAATTAGTATCATCATTGTCGTATCTCATATCGACTACATGCAGTCTCTATCACTAAGAGAATAGCAAAGCAAAAGAAAATACTTCAGAAATACCGTGGGGAGAAAATTTTAGAAAAACCATGAAAAGTAGACAAGTGATAATGTAAGCGGAGCAAGATTGATGGGAAAAACAGATGAAGATAATATTATTCGACCATTTATTTTTTACTATTTTTAAAGCCATCATTCATTAGGCACTACGACAACATGAGTTTCCTAGACATGAGCCTCTCCCAGGGCTACAATACTATTGACAAGCTTGTGGCATGCAGTTTGGACGTGGAGAGCATTGTGGTCCTCTTTGTGGCTCTATATGATCAGCAAGGAAATGCGTCGTGCCGTCTACAGAGCTCGTACAAACGCCTGTTCTTTCATTGGGTATATAAATAAGAAGGACATCAAGCATTAATATGAAAATATATAGGTGATTTCGAAATAGAGTATTTAAAAAATTTATATGCACCAAATCCATAAAATAACTAGGAAATACACACATATCTATATATATATATATCTACATATTTATATGTATATATATATATACATATATAAATATATCGATATATATATATATGTATATATATATATGTATACATATATATATATATATATGTATATTTATATACGTGTGTATATATATATGTATATGTATATGAATATGTATATATATATATATATATATATATATATATATATATATATAATATATATATATATATATATATATATATATTATATATATATATATATATAATACAGACACACACACACACACACATAATATATATATCTGTATATACACACGTGTGTGTATGTATATATATATATATATATATATATATATATATCAGTATATATATATATATATATATATATATATATATATATATATATATATATATATATATGCTACTCACAGCTATGTACAAGAATTACAAACAGAAGGACAAAGGGTGTGATGGTTGTTTTCATGGCCATTTTTCAATTGAAAATACGTCTACTCACAGCTATGTACAAGAATTACAAACAGAAGGACAAAGGGTGTGATGGTTGTTTTCATGGCCATTTTTCAATTGAAAATACGTCTAAGAAGCTTTCAAACTCGTGTGTGTCCTTGCAAGTGGACTTTTGCTGGAACATAAATCCAATCTCTTGTATTTATAAAAGTGAGATAAATCGTTTTTTGGTGGAATTTCAATTGAATTGCAATGATTGTGAACGTATCACGGATTTTATCTTGGTGACGTGAATCTAAATATCTTAGCCTCAATCAATGGACATTTATACATATAATTTCTACTTATGAAATATGAACGCAATCCCTGGATATAGAGCAACATGTAAATTGCATGCACTAATACCATTGATTGTAACGAAACTAGCCACAAAGTGTTTTTGTGATAATATAAATGAGTTGAAAATCATAGATTTTATACGGTGTGTTGCGCATGTTTGAAGTGGACTCGTAATTCCTGCTGCCTTTGTTCTTTCAATATTTAAGATGCTTCGATATCTACATAGGAAAAGTTGAGCTGGATCACAGGGCTTTGGTTTTGTTTTTTTCATATGTTTTAATTACATGCAAGTAGCTTGTGTATTATCACACCAAGTTGGTCTTGGGGTTCCCAAAGCACATTTTAAATTAAGCTTTAACTGAATTTCATGCATGTCAGCTGCTATAATATTCAGTAGAAAGACAGTCACCTACTAAATGCACTTTCTTGTTATTCTTCTTTTTTTATTCCAAATAAAAATGATATTTTGCTGAGTATACATTGTCAACGGTTTTGATGACATGATGTTATTCCTTTATCAACCAATCATGAGAACATATTAAATGAACATCTCCTATATTGATGTCGATTGTAATACATGAATGCGTGATCTATTTGATGGTCCACTAGCCCAGATACAAGAGCTTGAAAATAATTGATTAATAAATATAAAAGGAAGTTTAGGATTTCTTCTATTATTATGAGATTATTGGGAAAAAGGAAGTTTGGTTTGTTGGTAAATTGGTTAAATATTCAAAAATAAATTTAAAGAAACATATCAAGAGCTAAGACCAAGATATTAACTTGTGTTAAACTAGTAACGCCAATTTGCCCAACTATTGTTAGATGTCAACTGAAATCATTCGCGATGCAATTCTCAAAGATTTCAATCGGGATTCTGTGTTACATTCATAGGTTAGCCTATACCAGGTTACATTATGCTCAGCTTGCTTTTGCCTTTCGCATTCTTTCTGTTCCATATTAGCACGATATTTCTCTTTCACGTCCACCTAGGGGACAATAGAAGGCATAAAATTTGTTATATAATTTTTAAACTTGGTTAATATTTGAATAGATTGAGTTGGCTCTTCAAACTTTCGCTCACTTCACTCCATTCATTCGATTAACATGTACGCTGCACATTGAGAGCAAGTTATTGAGACAAACTGAGTTATTTGAAATAGCAGCATTTAATGACACGTCTCTTCTCAAAAATATTAGTATTATACAATTCCTTTACTTCACTCCCTTCATTCGATTAATATATATGCTTCATGCTGAAAGCGAGTTGCTGAGACGAACTAAGGTATTTGAAATAGCAGCATTCAATGATACGTCCCTTCTCGAATACGTTGGTGTTATGCTATTCTTCACATGAACGCGTTTCCCTCTATGTTTCTTGTGTTGTTATGTACTGATGAAATTTTCAGACATTTGAGAAGTCTAAAAGACATAAATTAGAACAAACTTTAGGAATAGGGAGTACTACATTGATAGGTGGCGAACCAAAGGTATTGGTTAACTTTCAAATGTACTTATTTGCTGTGAAATTAATTAAAATGAAGATCACATCGTGAATATCCGTTCATTTTGCTTGATTAGTAAAGCAGCTAAGGATATGCATTGATTATCAGAACGTAAGCATTATAGATGTTTACAACTCATGCACACCTGAGTCTTACATCTTGCAATGGTGCCTGTGTTTCTACTTAGATGCATTCCACCACATTGTTTCACTATATCAAAAAACACTTCTAGACGCATTCTATTATCCACGATCGTTTCTCTCAATCCATGTATTATATACAGCAATGGAAGTAAGGACGTAAATCTTTGTTTTCCCTTTCTTGTTGCCTTTAATCAATTGAGGATAAACATGCTGGTTCTTAATGTGTGCAAGGTTAGAAGGTGTAAAATTTCAGTTTCCATTTATTTTTTATTTTTCTACTTGACAATATAGATGATAGCTTCGTGTACGATGATGTCATTACTTGGATACAATGTTGCTCAATAATGACATCATGCTAAAAGAATGTTTGGCATTTATTTCGATATTACATTGTGAAAGCATCATTAGAATTGATTGTCTACCTCGTGATGTCCTATATATGTGAAATAACCAAAGAATATAATAACTATGAAATGAAGGTTTACATTTCATATATCAATATAAGGTAAGAGGAAGTAGAAATACACTTCCTTCTTAAGTAATTTGACAAAGTTTAAGCAGTAAATTAGATTCGAATTGAACAGCCGAGAGGAAGGGATTAACTTTGTGTGGTAGTAGTAGTAACATCAACAAGGCCATTTTCTACTAAGTAAGCTAGAATCATTTTCTTTGTAATTCAAATAAAACCTTGATTGTGATTATGTGATTATTTTAACAAATTAGTTTTGATCAAATTGTGTTCTATGCTCAACAAAAGCATGTTTTACGCATTCTTTGCTCATCATGGTATTAAATTTACCTTCTTATCTGCCACGTAGACAATTGAAAGCTGAAATTTTCGATGATCATTCACAATTTTGATCAAAGTTGGGCAAAGTAAGTTGGGCTTTGAACTTTATCAACTTTCCATTTTCATCTATGAAATAAGGGGATTCAACGACAAATATGCTTCTCAGAAATTCCCCTACTTGATGTAGCAGGACTATAATTGATAGGGTGCGGATTGAATTAATTTGACTTCATAGAATGTGTTTTAATTTGTATCAAATCACTTTTCCCTTTATTCTGCATTACAGACCTTTTCAGTATTAAATATGCTATTTCGATAATGAGTTCTTCAATTCTATTTTTTGTACATGGCACTCTTCCGTTTTCCTGGTGCTCGCTTGCCCTATCTCACTCTAATTTTCTCAACAATGATTCCTGGTCTAGTGCCGGTGCGAACATTTTTGGGAGATTGGAGCTTGGGCACACGTGTGCTATTCTTTTCATTCCAATTTCGTAGGCACGTATTTGTAGTGTGCAGTTTGTTACATTTTGCAACTCACGGTCTGCCTAGCAATGGGTAGGAACTATGCCGTAATAGTCATATCATTTTATTTTCAAAATGACATTCTCGATTGTCATCAACATCATTAAATTTCTTCAGTTTGTTATGACATCATGTATGGAAGAAATTTTTGAAGAATTTCATATGTTGAAATATGTCAATCAAAGAGGACCTCAGCGCAACAAGTGTCACATTGGACGGTGGAAAAATAGTGCTTCATATGATGAATACAAAACATGGTCTACCTATATATGATCTCTACACTTGTGTGTTATGTCTTAGGCATAGACATCGCTTATTTAGTTCGTGATCTCATCACACCAAAATAGATAGCACAAGGATTGTTTCGCCAGAGAGAATAAGGTGTTGCCAGCATATAAACCAATCCCCTCAATTTCAAAGTTCATAGGAAACTTTTTTCTGAGAAATCAATTGATCACTCTCTCTTTATCATCCAATTAGTATCATCATTGTTGTATCTCATATCTCCTACATGTAGTCTCTATCACTAAGAGAATAGCAAGGCAAAAAAAAATACTTCAGAAATACCTCGGGAGAAAATTTTAGAAAAACCAGGAAAAGTAGACAAGTGATAATGTAAGCGGAGCACGATTGATGGGAAAAACGAAGGAAGATAATATTATTCAACCATTAGTTTTTACTATTTTTTAAGCCATCATTCATCACGCACTACAACAACATGAGTTTCCTAGACATGAGCCTCCCCCAGGGCTACAATACTGTCAACAAGCTTGTGGTATGTAGTTTGGACTTGGAGAGCATTGTGGTCCTCTTTGTGGCTCTCTATGATCAGCAAGGAATTGTGTCGTACCATCTACAGAGCTCGTACAAACACCTATTCTTTCGTACAAACACCTATTCTTCCATTGCATATATAAGTCAAAAGGATGTTAAGCATCAAGATAAAAACGTACAGTAGATTTTGAAATAGAGTATTTAAAAAATTTAAACGCACCTAATCCATAAAATAATTAGGAAATATAAACATATATATATATATATATATATATATATCGATATATATATATATATATATATATATTGTATATATATAGGTATACGTATATATATAGATGTATATTTATATATGTATACAGATATATATATATATATATATGTATGTATGTGTGTGTGTGTATATATAATACATATATTATATATATATATATATATATATATAATATATATATATATATATATATATATATATATACATACGTACATATATGTATGCATGCATATATATATATATATATATATATATATATTAGATTGATTGCTACTCACCGCTATATACAAGAATTGCAAACAGAAGGACAAATCGAGTGATGGTTGTTTTCATGGCCATTTTTCAATTGAAAATACATGTATGAAGCTTTCAAACTAGTGTGTGTCCTTGCAAGTGGACTTTTGCTGGAACATAAATCCAATCTCTTGTATTTATAAAAATGAGATAAATCATTTTTTAGTAGTATTTCAATTGAATTGCAATGATTATGAACGTATCATAGATTTTAGCTTGGTGATGTGTATCTAAATATCTTAGCCTCAAACATAGCACATTTATACATATAATTTATACTTATGAAATATGAACGCACTCCATGGATATAGAGCAACAAGTGAATTACATACACCTGTACCATTGATTGTAATGAAACTAGCTAGAAAGTGTTTTTGTGATAATATAAATGAGTTGAAAATCATAGATTTGATACGGTGTGTTGTACATGTTTGAAGTGGATTTGCAATTGCTGCTGCCTTCGTTCTTTCAAAATTTAAGATGTTTCGATATCTACATAGGAAAAGTTGAGTTGGACCACAGGGCTTTGGTTTTGTATTGTCACACTAAGTAGCTTGTGTATTATCACACTAAGTAGGTCTTGGGGTTCCCAAAGCACATTTTAAATTAAACTTTAACTAAATTCCATGCATGTCGGCTGCTATAATATTCAGTAGAAAGCCGGTCACCTACTGAATGCACTTTCTTGTTATTCTTCTTTTTTTATTCCAAATAAAAATGATATTTTGCTGAGTGTACATTGTCAATGATTTTTATGACATGATGTTATTCCTTTATTAACCAATCATGAGAACATATTAAATGAACATCCCCTATATTGATGTTGATTGTATTATATGAATGCATGATCTATTTGATGGTCCACTAGCCCAGATACAAGAGCTTAAAAATAATTGATTAATAATTATAAAAAAAAGTTTAGGATTTCTTCTATTATTATGAGATTATTGGGAAAAAGGAAATTTGGTTTGTTGGTAAATTGATTAACTTTTCAAAAATAAATTTAAAAAAACAAATCAAGACCTAAGACGCAGATATTAACTTGTGCTAAACTAGTAACACCAATTTGCCCAACTATTGTTAGATGTAAACTGAAATCAATCGCTATGCCATTCCCAAAGATTTAGATCGGGATTCTGTGTTGCATTCATAGGTTAGCCTATACTAGGCTACATTATGCTCAGCTCTCTTCTACCTTTCGCATTCTTTCTGTTCCATGTTAGCACGATATTTCTCTTTCACGTCCACCTAGGAGATAGTAGAACGCATAAAATTTGTGATATAATTTTTGAGGTTGGTTAATATTTGAATAAACTGAGTTGGCTCTTAAAACTTTCCCTCGCTTCACTCCATCCATTCAATTGATATGTACGCTATATATTGAAAGCAAGTTGTTGAGATGAACAGAGTTATTTGAAATAGTAGCATTTAATGATACGCCTCTTCTAAAAAACATTGATGTTATACCATTCCCTCTCTTCACTCCGTTCATTTGATTAATATATACGCTTTATACTGAAAGCGAGTTGCTGGGACGAACTGAGGTATTTGAAATAGTAGCATTCAATGATATGTCCCTTCTCGAAAACATTAGTGTTATGCTATTCTTCACACGAACGTGTTTCCCTCTGTGTTTCTTGTGTTGTTATGTACTGATGAAATTTTCAGACATTTGAGAAGCCTAAAAGACGTAAATTAGAACAAACTTTAGGAATAGGGAGAACTACATCGATAGGTGGTGAACCAAAGGTATTAATCGATTTTCAAATGTAGTTATTTGTTGTGAAATATTGTAAAATAAAGATCACATTCTGAATATAGTTTCCGTTCATTTTGCTTGTTTAGTAAAGTAGCTATGGATATCCATTGATTATCAGAACGTAAGCATTATAGATGTTTACAACTCACGCACACCTGAGTCTTACATTTTGTAATGGTACCTCCATTTCTACTTAGATGAATTCCACCACATTGTTTCACTATATCAAAAAACACTTCTAGACGCATTCCATTGTCTTCGTTCATTTCCCTCAATCAATGTATTATATACAGCAATATAAATGATAGTTTCATGTACGATGATGTCATTATTTGGATGCAATGCTGATCAATAATGACATCATGCTAAAAGAATGTCTGGTCTTTGTTTCGTTATTACGTTGTGAAAGCATCATTGGATTTGATTGTCTACCTCCTCATGTCCTACATATTCAAAATAACCCAATAATATAATAACTATGAAATGAAGGTTTACATTTCACATATCAATATAAGGTAGGAGGAAACAGAAATATGCTTCCTTCTTAAGTAATTTGACAAAGTTTAAGCAGTAGACTAGATTCCAATTCAACAGCCGAGAGGAAGGGATTAACTTTCTGTGTAGTAGTAGTAACATCAACATGGCCATTTGCTACTAAGTGTAAGCTAGAATCATTTTCTCTGTTATTCAAATAACACCTTGATTGTGATTATGTGATAATTTACAAATTAGTTTTGATCAAATTGTGTTATGTGCTCAACAGAAGTATGTTTTACACATTCTTTACACGTCTTGGTATTAAATTTACCTGCTTATCTGCCACGTAGACAACTGAAAGCCAGAATTTCGGACGATCATTCACAATTTTGATTAAAGTCGGGCAAATTAAGTTGGGCTTTGAACTTTATCTACTTTCCATTTTTCATCTATGAAATAAGGGTATTCAGCGACAAATATGCTTCTCGAGAATTCCCCTGTTTGATGTAGCAGGACTATAATTGATAGGGTGTGGATTTAAATAATTCGACTTCGTAGAATGTGTTTTAATTTGTATCAAATCACTTTTTCCTTTATTCCGCATTACAAACCGTTCCAATATTGAATATGCTATTCTAATAATGAGTTCTTCTCTTTTATTTTTTGTACATGGTACTCTTCCTTTTTCCTGGCGCTCGCTTGCCCTATCTCACTCTAATTTTCTCATCCACTATGCCCGGTCTAGTGCCGGCGCAAACATTTTTGGACATTGGAGCTGAGGTAGACGTCTGCCATTCTTTTCATTCCAACTTCATATGCACGTATTTGCAGTATGCAGTTTGTTACATTGTGCTACTCACGGTCTGCCTAGCAATGGCTAGGAACTATGCCGTCACAATCATATAATTTTATTTTCAAAATGACATTCTCGATTGTCATCAAAATCATTAAATTTCTTCAGTCTGTTATGAAATCATGTATGGAAGACATTTTTAAAGTTTTTTATATGTTGAAATATGTCAATTAAAGCTGACCTTGGAGTAAGGAGTGTCACATTGGTCGGTGGCAAAATAGTGCTTCATATAATAAATACAAAACATGGTCTACCTATGTCTGATCTCTGCACTTTTATGTTTTGTCTTAAGCATAGACATCGCCTATTCAGTTCGTGATCCCATTACATCAAAATAGATAGCACAAGGGAAATTATTGTTTTGACAGACAGAATCAGGTGTTGCTAGCACATAAACCAATCCCCTGAATTTCAAAGTTCACAGCAAATGTTTTTTGAGAAATCAATTGATCACTCTCTTGTTATCATCCAATCAGTATGATCAATGTCATATCTCATGTCTCCTACATGGAGTCTCTATCATTAAGAGAATAGAAAAGCAAAAGAAAATACTTCAGAAATACCTTGGGGAGAAAATTTTAGAAAAACCATGAAAAGTAGACAAGTGATAATGTAAGTGGAGTAAGATTCATGGGAAAAACAGAGGAAGATAATATTATTCGACCATTTATTTTTTACCATTTTTTAAGCCATCATTCATTAGGCACTGCAACAACATGAGTTTCCTAGACATGAGCCTTTCCCAGGGCTGCAACACTGTTGACAAGCTTGTGGTGTGCGGTTTGGACATGGAGAGCATTGTGGTCCTCTTTGTGGCTCTATATGATTAGCAAGGAATTGTGTCGTACCGTCTACGGAGCTCGTGCAAACACCTGTTCTTTCATTAGGTATATAACTCAAAAGGATGTTAAGCATCAATATAAAAATGTATAGGAGATTTTGAAATACAGTATTTAAAAAATTTATACGTACCTAATCCACAAAATAACAAGGAAATATATATATATATATATATATATATATATATATATATATATATATATATATATATGTGTAATATATATATATATATATATATATATATATATATATATATATATATATAATATATATAATATATATATATATATATATATATATATATATATATATATATATATATATATATATATATATTATGAAATTAAGATTGCTACTCACCCTATATACATGAATTACAAACAAAAGGACAAAGGGTGCGATGGTTGTTTTGATGGCCATTTTTCAATTGAAAATACCTCCAAGAAGCTTTCAAACTAGTATGTCCTCGCAAGTTGACTTTTGCCGGAACATAAATCCAATCTCTTGTATTTATAAAAGTGAGCTAAATCGTTTTTTGGTAGAATTTCCAATGAATTGCAATGATTATTAATGTATCACGAATTTTAGCTTGGTGAAGTGAATCTAAATGTCTCAGCCTTAATTATAGCTCATTTATACATATAATTTCTACTTATGAAATATGAACGCAATCTGTGGATATAGAGCAACAAGTAAATTGCATGCACCTATCCCATTGATTGTAACAAAACTAGCTAGAAAGGATTTTTGTGATAATATAAATGAGTCGCAAATCATAGATTTGATACGGTGTGTTGCATATGTTTGCAGTGGATTCGCAATTGCTGCTGCCTTTGCTCTTTCAAAATTTAAGATGTTTCGATATCTACATAGGGAAAGTTAAGTTGGTTCATGGGGCTTCGGTTTTGTTTTTTTCGTATGTTTTAATTGCATGCAAGTAGCTTGTGTATTATCACACCAAGTAGGTCGTGGGGTTCCCAAAGCACATTTTAAATTAAGCTTTAACTAAATTTCATGCATGTCAGCTGCTATAATATTCAGTAGAAAGATGGTCGCCTATTGAATGCGCTTTCCTGTTAAGCTTCTTTTTTTATTCCAAATGAAAATGATATTTTGCTGAGTATACGTTGTCAATGATTTTTATGACATGATGTTATTCCTTTGTTAACAAATCATGAGAACATATTAAATGAACATCCCCTATGTTGATATTGATTGCAATACATGAATGCGTGATCTGTTTAATGGTCCACTAGCCCAGATACGAGAGCTTGAAAATAATTGATTAATAATTATGAAAGGAAGTTAAGGATTTCTTCCATTATTGTAAGATTGTTGGGAAAAAGGAAATTTGGTTTGTTGGTAAATTGGTTAAATTTTCAAAAGTAAATTTAAAGAAACAAATCAAGAGCTAAGATGCGGACATTAACTTGTGTTAAACTAGTGACACCAATTTGCCCAACTATTGGTAGATGTAAACTGAAATCATTCGCTATGCAGTTCCCAAAGATTTCAATCAGTATTTTGTGTTGCATTCATAGGTTAGCCTATACTAGGTTACATTATGCTCAGCTCGCTTCTGCCTTTTGCATTCTTTCTGTTCCATGTTAGCACGGTATTTCTCGTTCACGTCCACCTAGGAGACAATAGAACGCATAAAATTTGTGATATAATTTTTGAACTTGGTTAACATTTGAATAAATTGAGTTGGCTCTACAAACTTTCCCACACTTCACTCAATTCATTCGATTAATATATACGCTACATATTGAAAGCAAGTTGTTGAGACGAACAGAGTTGAAATATAGCATTTAATGATACGTCTGTTCTCGAGAACATTAGTGCCGTACCATTCCCTCACTTCACTCCCTTCATTTGATTAATATATACGCTTCATACGGAAAGTAAGTTGCTGAGCCGAACCGAGGTATTTGAAATAGTAGCATTCAATGATATGTCCCTTCTCGAAAACGTTGGTATTATACTATTCTTCACACGAATGCATTTCCCTCTGTGTTTCTTGTGTTGTTATCTACTGATGAAATTTTCATACATTTGAGAAGTCTAAAGGACATAAATTAGAACAAGCTTTAGGAATAGTGATAAGTGATAAATTGTCATATTTTACGTGCCTCTTTCACCCAACTATAGGCCGTATAATAACTTAATCTTTAGAATTTTTACTTGTTTTATTTATATTTTGTAGAAATAACTCTAAATCAAGCAAACGTCGCGAAAAGGAGCGAGGATGGGACAAAGCAAAGAAAAACAGCAAAAACGGGCAAGAAGGGATGAACCAGGGGCCGAACCACCGTGCCAGAATTTTGGCACGGCCGTGTCCCCGGGGCCTGTCATCCGGTTTTGCGATTTTCTATTTAAGCCCTCTTCGGGCGTTTTTGTAAGGGGTCGCTCAGGGGTTCTTCCATGTAATTTTTAGGGTAGTTTAGTCCAGGTTCTAGCCAATAAAAACCCCATTGAAGGGATTAGATTAGGATTGTATTCGATCAATTTTGGATTCAAGCACTTGAATTTAAAGTTCCTTCGCATCAATCCATAAGTCTTCTCCTCTCTCTCTCTTTTTATTTCAATTGCATTCTTGTGTGTTCTTGTTTTGATTATGTTAGTTTAGATTGTATGTAGTTTATACGTTTAGTTTTCATTGTTAATCCTTGTTTTATTTGGTTGCAATATTAGATTAGTTGCTTTCGCTTTCCTCCATTCTCATGCTTGTTATGTTCTTCATTAGTTTAGGTTTAAGCTTGGGTTTTTGTGTTTTGTTGATGATTAGTTGATAGATTTTCTGGGCTTCGATTGCGATTAGCCTCTTGATGGCTAATTAATCTTGTTTTAGGCCTAACCATACCCAAATCTATGCTTAGAACTTAGAGTTTTCCCTCGCGCCTGGCAAGTGTTCGATGAAATGCTTGAGAGAGCTTTCATCCATATTTTTGGGCGATTGAGTTATGCTGAGAGGTGAGGTCAATTTGCTAGTGTGGGAGAGGGAATAGCCGAATTCGGGACATGAAAATAGTACTCGATCTGAGCTAGGTCCGAGGGTTGCTAATTTTGTGGTCTACTTGGGCTAACCACATGAAAATAGGTGGTTAGGCTAATTAGACTAGCTCATGACCCTTGAGAGAGGGCTTGGGTGGTCTTTGATGGTGCAACCAACCATTTTTCGTTCATAGTGTGGTTTGGGTAGGTTAGGACTCGTCTCAATTAGTTAGCTCGTTATTTGGCGAAATTATAAACCCAAGTCCCTTTTTGCTTATTTGTTTTAGTGGTTTAGTCTTTCTTCCCTTCACTCTCTGTTTGGCCTAGTTTGATACGATTGAGTTAGCTTTGGTAATTGAAAACCCAACTCCCTGTGGAATACGACCCGTACTTGCTGATTGCTAGCTACAACCATTTACAGTATATTTTAAGCCTATCAAGTTTTTAGCGCCATTGTCGGGGTGTTGGCGCTTTTTCAATATCGAGGTTTCCTTAAGTATTCGAGACTAGGCTTTTATTTGAAAAAAAAAATTTAAAAAATGACAAGTTTCCACTTTCCTCAGTGTGACCATGAATTATTTTGGAAGTATTACGATAGATTACATGATTTTCTTGCTCATTATGGTTATTGCTTAGAGAAGTGGGAAATTTTTAACATAGTCTATGAGGGCGTGACTTGTGAGATCCGTGCTCTTTTGGAGCATTGGAATTTTTGTGCTCGAAATGTTGACGAAGCTTGGGAATTGCTTGAATGGTTGGCTAGGCATACTTATGAATTTGAGACTACTCATTTTAATCCTTCCACCCCAGCCCCCTGCATCCTTCATTGTACGCCTCCTGCGTGTGAGATCAGCCATTGTTTTGACCATGACAGTAATTCTTATCCGTACCATATTTTTGCTGATGGTTTTGCTAGGATTGCTAGCATGATAGAGACAATGAATGAGCAACAAGTTAAGCTTGCCACTTGTATACAGGAGTGTGACCTATCACATGAAACTGACCTTAGGGTTAATTTCCCTACACTTGATTTTAATTTATGTGATGATGGTGCGTCTTCTCTTACTCTAGAGTCCGGACTAGAGGAAGTACTTGACCCTCCCTTGACTACTTTACCCCTTATTGCTTCATCCGCACCTAGCATCCTTAGGGATTACACTCCACATTGCACGACCTATCCCAATCCACCTTTCCCTTTAGCTCAGTCAACGGAGTTCGAGGTAGGTGAGATATTTTGTGTTAATGTGAGTATTAATGAGGATGATATATGTTGTACGTCAGATGATGCTTTCATTGAGGTGCATGATCTCAATGAGACTCTCGTAAGGAGGTCATATATGGATGTTGTGGTTGCAGTGTCAACTAGTCCTGATCTTGTTCAACATATATTCCCCAATCCCCTCGACATTTCCCATGTTTCTTCATGTTTACTACCTCCCCTTCCCCTGAGTATTGTGATCTCTCGTCGATTGATTCTCTTGCAATGCTTAAGGGGAATGTGGTTGACTATTCTAAATCTCTAGGTACTTTTAGAGGGTGTGCTGCCTCCCTTGATCCTTATAGCATGTACCTAGGGGACGTGCCTGGAAAAATCATGTTCACTATTTCATTCGATCATTCTACTAATTTTTCTAAGGCATTTGATAAATTTAAGAGAGCACTTACTATCACTCCTGCATTCACATTTGGGTGCTCTTACTTACATTCATCTAAGTTGCATGCTCAGGTGTTTGATAAGCTCCTGCGGGCTTTGATAGCATCTGAATTGGTGGCTTGGATCTTGAGATAAGGAGGAATGGCTGATGCTCCCCTAACCTTCCGACGCATCATCTTGGGGAGGTAGTAGTTTAGGTGTACTCAACACCTAACTTGGTAAATTTGTTCCCTTTCTCTCTTTCTTCATTTTTGTTTTGTATATACTTTTGTTTTTTTTCCCTCTTTTTCTTTTTCTTGTTTGTCTTTGTCTTTGTATATACTATTTTCGAATTGTTTTCTGTGTATATGTGCCTTGTTCGTATGGTAACTCCTTGACTCCCAATGAGGACATTGTGAGATTTAGGTGTGGGGGAGGAGTAGTCTCTTTGCCACCTTAGTTTGAGGGAATTCTGTACTATTTTGATTGGCTTTGACCCCTTGTACCTTACCTATCGGCTTGTATATAACTATGTTGTGCATGATAGATCTTTGTCCTAAGTGAGTCATTCTAAGCCCCAATTCTAACCCCACTAGTTCATTATACATGTGCAATCCAATCCTTATTTATACCATCATTATTATCTTAGGGTCTTAGTCCTCCATGATCAGCGCTCCTACTTGTCTTTCTACACTACTCCTTGTGTTCTTGGTTGGTATCCGCTTTCGGTTCACAAAAAAAGAAAAAACGAACAAACAAAAAAAAACCAAAAAAAAAGAGAGAAAAAGTGGAAACCACCAAACAAGTGCCCCTTTGAGACATACACTACTGGGTGCTCTCCTTTAAGGCAATGCTACCACTGGGAACACTTGACAGGCACCCTTTGAGGCATGCGCTACTGGGTGCTTGTTACAAGAAAAAGTTTTAATATTTATAAACCCCAAGTGTAAGGTGTATCGTTGAGTACTTGGGGTATCGTCCGCAGAGAATTGTGTTTCCAACTATCAAAGTTCACTAGAGCGTATCAATCTAGGCGAGATCAAAGGAGAAGGAGGGAAAACTAAACTACGCTAATAAACATAGAAAAAGCGACCTGGGGTTGTGATTTGACCAATGAACGAACCAATTAATCAAGACGAGTCCTAACCTACCCAAACGACATCAGAACTAGAGATGATCAGTTGCACCATCAAAGACCACTCAAGCCCTCTCTCAAGGGTCATGAGCTAGTCTAATTAGCCTAACTGCCTATTTTCATGGGGTTAGCCCAATTAGACCATAAAACTAGCAACCCCGGACCTAACTCGATTCGGATACTATTTTCATGTCTCGAACTCGGCTATTCCCTCTCCCACACTAGCTAATTGACCTCACCTCTCAGCATAAGTCAATCGCCCAAAAATATGGATGAAAGCTCTCTCAAGCATTTCATCGAACACTTGGCGGGCGTAAGGAAAACCTCTAGGTTCTAGGCATAGATTGGGTATGGTTATGCCAAATACAAGACTAATTAGCCATCAAGAGGCTAATCACAATCCAAGCCAACACAAATTCTAACAACTAGTCATTAACAAAATACAAAAACCTAAACTCAAACCTAAACAACGAACATGAATTAAAGAGAAGGAGCATAAAACTAAACTAATTCTAACAAGCAATCGAACATGAATTAAACACAAAAACTAAATAATTGAATCAAATCAAAACTAACCATATAAACTAAATTAACAAAATCTAATACAAGAAGAAAACAAGAAATAGAGAGAGAGAGGAGAGAAGACTTATGATTGATATGAAGAACTCGAAATCCAAGTGCTTGAATCTAAAGTTAACTCAATACAATCCTAATCTAATCCCCTCAATGGGGTTTTTATTGCCTAAAATCTAATCTAAACTAACATAGAAAAGTACGAGCAGAAGCCCCCGAACAAACGGCCGAATTGGCCTTAAATAGAAATCGAGCGAACGATGAACTGGGGGGTCGGCACGACCGTGCCATGTGGCACGGTTAGACCGTGTCAGGGTGGCACGACCGTGCCACATGGCACGGTCACGACGTGCCCCTTCACTGGCATGGTGGTCCGCCCCCCGGTTTGTCCTTTTTTTGCCGGTTTTCGTCGGTTTTCGCTGTTTTTCTTCGTTTTATCCCGTCTTCATGCCTTTTCGTGACGTTTGCTTGATTTGGAGTTATTTCCTATAAAATATAAATAAAACAAGTAAAAAATCAAAAGATTAAGTCATTATACGAGCTAAAAGTGGGTGAAAGAAGTACGTAAAATGGGACAATTTATCGCTTATCACACCCCCATACCTATCTGTTGGTCATCCTCGAGCAAAACAAAATAAAAACTAACTTAAGAACCTAACTCACTTTCGTAGGAATCACGGTTGCATTTAGCGTATGCAACAAGCCCTTCAAACCCCTTGGTTACCCCAAGTGGACGAGTAAGGTCTCGTGAGAGTTTGTAGAAGATATACCCACAAAATCTCAAAAAGGAAAACAAAGAAAAGAGAAACAAAAAACGAAAAATAAAAAAAATCACAGAACACAATATATACATCGGGATAAACTGCACACGTTCGGATCAACCAAAACCCCATAGTAACTCAAGTATCAGTTTGTACACAAGCATTATATGCATTTCAAGACACATCGTCCCAAAGAATGGCATTCAGACACCAGCTTTTCACCCCGCCACGCATGAAAACATTGAATCCATCCTGGTGCCTGGTGTGCAAGTGCATCATCACCCTAAAACTTGGCCTACCAAAATCAAACTCAATCCTGCGCAACTGACACAAGCTACCTTTTTGAATGGCTAGCACGGAAAGTAAGTTTCCCCAGTAGCAGTATTGCCTCAAAGGATAACACTCAGTAGCGCATGCCTCAAAGGGGTACTTATCATTCCAAACTCTTTTCTTCCCCACTTTTTTTCTTTTCTTTCCATTATTTTTTCGTTGCAAACTCTTGCCACGCCTCAAAGGGATACACCCAGTAGCGCTTGAATTTGTTTGTTTTTGCTTTTGTTTTTGGAAAACGGGGGTGCAAGCACATACAAAGGGAACTGTGCAGTAAACAAGTGGGAGAGCCGATCATGAAAGACTAAGAATGTAAGATGATGATAATACATAAATCAGAACTGGATTGCAAAATTGCAATGGACTGTTAGGGTTAGAACGGAGGCCTAAAATGACAGATTGGGGATGAATATCTATCATGCACATTATACTTATATACGAGCTAATAGTCAAGGTACCGGATATCAAGGCTGATCAAAATAGTACAAAACTCCCCTAAACCCCAAAAGAAAAGAAAAATTACACAAAAAAGAGAAAAAAGTGAAAAATCTACACAAAAATGAAAAATTTTCACAAATAAGAATAAAAGGGGAGATGATGACCCCACGCCCACACCTAAATCTCACAATGTCCTCATTGGGAGCTGAGAGTCATCAGCAACCACAAAAACAAACAAAAATAAAGAAAACAAAATCAAACACAAGACACATAAAACACAATAAACACACACAACAACACTAAACCTGCATAATATGTACACAGGCTAGTACACTCTCCCAAAAACACTCACTAAAATCAAAAACAAGACCACACATATATACAAAACTAACCACCAAAAACAAGCACATACCAAGCCATCAACACCACCAATCACAACACACAAATATCCACAAAAACACAAAAACGGTGATCATAGCCATCATTGGCTCAACATCATCCCAAATGTCAACTCAAGATGATCACCAACAAAAACACAATCTCAGTATCCACAACTAAACAAAAAGAAAATAAAAAGAAAATAAAAAGAAGGGAGAAGAGTTAGAACGAGTATACCAGGTCGGGTACTGAATGTACCCGAACTACGCCTCCCTAGGATGATGCCGTGGAGGCCTGAGAAGCATCAGTCACTCCTCATCATTGCTCAGGACTCGCGGCGTCAACTCGGATGCCGTCAAAGCTCGTAAGAGCTTATCATACATTGCTGCATGCATCTCAGAATGGTGTGAATAAGAGAACACTGGTAAAGATGGAGCAAACAAAGTTAATGCCCTCTTAAACTAATCAAATACTTTGGAGAAATCAGCAGAATAATCGAATGCAATAATCAACACGATTTTTCCAGGCACGCCTTCTAAGTACAGACGATAAGGGTCAAGGAAGGGGTCATACCCTCTAAAAGTACCTAGACACTTACAACAGTCAACCTCATTTCCCTCAAGTATTACATGAGGATCGATAAGTAACATATCACAACACTTAGAGGAATGGGAGGGTTGTGAACATGAAGAGGAAGCATGGAATATATCAAGAGAATTGGGGGATATATTATCAATAAAATCAGGACTAGTTGGTCCTGCAACCACAACATCCACGCATGAAGTCGCTGTGGGAGTCTCATGAAAATCATGCACCTCAATAGAAACATTGCTGGACTCAGACCAAGTACCATCCTTATTAACACTAGCGCTAACGCCAAGGGTCTCACCTACCTCGAACTCCGTCGACTGAGCTAAAGGGGAAGGTGTATCAGGAAAGGTCATGATAAATGCAGTGTTGTCCCAAAGGATATTAGGAAAGGATGGAGCAACGGTGAGTAAAGTAGTCAAGGGAGGGTCGAGTACGTCCTCTAGTCCGGACTCTAGAGGAGGGAAAGACGCACCATCATCACACAGATTGACATCAAGTCTAGGAGCACTAGAACTAAGGTCAGTCTCAGGTGATAGGTCATACTCCCACATTTTATTAGTAAACTCAATTTGTTGCTTATTCATTGTCTCTATTATATTGCTTAGTCTAGCAAAGTCTTCATTAGAAATATAATAGGGACAAGAATTACTAGTGTGGTCAGAACAATGGCAAATTTCGTACATAGGAGAGGCATAATCAGGGATGCAAGGGGGTGGGGTACAAGAATCAGAACAACTAGTTTCAAGTTCATAAGTATCCCAAGCCAACCAATTAAGAAAATCACATGCTTCATTAACATCTTTAGCACAGAAATCCCAGTGCTCTAAAAGAGCACGGGTCTCACAATTCACACCCTTATAAACTGTTTTCAAAAGTTCCCACTTCTCCACATAAAAATCGCAATGAGCAAGAAAAGCATGTAATCTATCATAGTATCCCCAAAACAGTTCATGCTCATATTGAGGGAAGTGAGAAAGAGACATTTTTTTTTATTTTCAATTTTTTTTCCTCAAAATAAAAGCCTTGTCTCGAATGCCCAAGTAAGCTCTAATATTAGAAAGCGCTAATTTCCCGGCAACGGCGCTAAAGACTTGTTACAAGAAAAAGTTTTAATATTTATAGACCCCAAGTGCAAGGTGTATTATTGAGTACTTGGGGTGTCATCTGTAGAGAATTGTGTTTCCAACTATCAAAGTTCACTAGAGCGTATCAATCTAGGCGAGATCAAAGGCGAAGGAGGGAAAACTAAACCACGCTAATAAACATAGAAAAAGCGACTTGGAGTTGTGATTTGACCAATGGACGAACCAATTAATCAAGACGAGTCCTAACCTACCCAAACTACATCACGAACTAGAGATGATCAGTTGCACCATCAAAGACTACTCAAGCCCTCTCTCAAGGGTCATGAGCTAGTCTAATTAGCCTAACCGCCTATTTTCATGGGGTTAGCCCAATTAGACCACAAAACTAGCAACCCGGACCTAGCTCGATTCGGATACTATTTTCATGTCTCGAACTCGGCTATTTCCTCTCCCACACTAGCTAATT
Source organism: Carnegiea gigantea (assembly GCA_029747015.1). Classification (NCBI taxonomy): domain Eukaryota; kingdom Viridiplantae; phylum Streptophyta; class Magnoliopsida; order Caryophyllales; family Cactaceae; genus Carnegiea; species Carnegiea gigantea. The sequence continues at coordinate 118,546 of JAKOGI010001070.1, forward strand.
GACCTCACCTCTCAGCATAAGTCAATCGCCCAAAAATATGGATGAAAGCTCTCTCAAGCATTTCATCGAACGCTTGGCGGGCGTGAGGAAACCCTCTAGGTTCTAGGCATAGATTGGGTACGGTTAGGCCAAATACAAGACTAATTATCCATCAAGAGGCTAATCACAATCCAAGCCAACACAAATTCTAACAACTAATCATTAACAAAATACAAAAACCTAAACTCAAACCTAAACTAACGAACATGAATTAAAGAGAAGGAGCATGAAACTAAACTAATTCTAACAAACAATCGAACATGAATTAAACACAAAAACTAAATAATTGAATCAAATGAAAACTAAACATATGAACTAAATTAACAAAATCTAATACAAGAACGAAACAAGAAATAGAGAGAGAGAGGAGAGAAGACTTATGATTGATGTGAAGAACTCGAAATCCAAGTGCTTGAATCTAAAGTTAACTCAATACAATCCTAATCTGCTCCCCTTAATGGGGTTTTTATTGCCTAAAATCTAATCTAAAGTAACCTAGAAAAGTACGAGCAGAACCCCCCGAACAAACGGCTGAATGGGCCTTAAATAGAAATCGAGCGAACGACGAACTGGGGGGGTTGGCACGACCGTGCCGGGGTTGGCACGGTCACGTCGTGCCACTTCACTAGCACGGTGGTTCGCCCCCCGGTTTGTCCTTTTTTTGTCGATTTGCGTCGGTTTTCGCTGTTTTTCTTCGTTTTATCCCGTCCTCATCCCTTTCCGTGACGTTTGCTTGATTTGGAGTTGTTTCCTACAATATATAAATAAAACAAGTAAAAAATCAAAAGATTAAGTCATTATACGAGCTAAAAGTGGGTGAAAGAAGTACGTAAAATGGGACAATTTATCGCTTATCACTGCTACCCTTTGAGCCAATATTGCTACTGGGGAACCCTTCCTTCCATGCTAATAAGTCAATAATGTAGTTCGTGTCGGTTATATGGGATTGAGTTTGGTTCTAATAAGTCTGAGTCCTAAGATGATGATACACCAGCACATTAAGCACAAGGATGGACTTACAGTTTTGATGTACAGTGGAGTGAACAGTTGGTGCTTTGATGTTGTCATGGGGATAGAGACTCTTGATGTGTACCTTTTGTTTATATGGAGGTTGATATCTTTGTTACATGAGTGATTTGATTAGTTAGAATGTGCACAAGCTTTTTCCTTGTATATATTTGTGTTTTTGTTTGTAAATCCATTTTGTTTTTCAGTTTGTGTTTCTCCCTTCCTTTTCCCTTTTATTTTTCTCTTTTCAAAGATTTTATGGGTATATCTTCTGTAAACCCTCACGAGACCTTACTCGTCCTCTTGGGGGAACCAAGGGGTTTAAAGGCTTGTTGCATACGCTAAATGCAACCGTGATTCCAACAAAAGTGAGTTAGGTCCTTAAGTTAGTTTTTATTTTATTTTGCTCGGGGACGAGCAAAAGATAGGTGTGGGGATATTTGATAGGCGATAAATTGTCCTATTTTACGTGCCTTTTTCACCCACTTTTAGCTCGTATAATAACTCAATCTTTAGAATTTTTACTTGCTTTATTTATATTTTGTAGGAAATAACTCCAAATGAAGCAAACGTCGCAATAAGGAGCGAAGACGGGACAAAGCAAAGAAAAACAGCAAAACCCGACAAAAAGGGACCAATCGGGGGTTGAACTACCATGCCAGAATTTTGGCACGGTGGGGCCGTGCCACATTGGCACGGTCGTGTCCCCGGGGCCTGTCGTCCGATTTCGCGATTTTCTATTTAAGCCCTCTTCAGGCGTTTTTGTAAGGGGTCGCTCGGGGGTTCTTCCATGTAATTTTTAGGGTAGTTTAGCCCAGGTTCTAGCCAATAAAAATCCCATTGAAGGGATTAGATTAGGATTATGTTCGATTAATTTTGGATTCAAGCACTTGAATTTGAAGTTCCTTCGCATCAATCCATAAGTCTTCTCCTCTCTCTCTTTTTTTATTTCAATTGCGTTCTTATTTGTTCTTGTTTTGATTATGTTAGTTTAGATTGTATGTAGTTTATATGTTTAGTTTTCATTGTTAATCCTTGTTTTATTTGGTTGCAATATTAGATTAGTTGCTTTCTCTTTCCTCCATTCTCATGCTTGTTATGTTCTTCGTTAGTTTAGGTTTAAGTTTGGGTTTTTGTATTTTGTTGATGATTAGTTGATAGATTTTGTGGGCTTGGATTGCGATTAGCCTCTTGATGGCTAATTAATCTTGTTTTAGGCGTAACCATACCCAAATCTATGCTTAGAAGTTAGAGTTTTTCCCTCGCACCCACCAAGTGTTTGATGAAATGCTTGAGAGAGCTTTCATCCATATTTTTGGGCGATTGACCTATGCTGAGAGGTGAGGTCAATTTGCTAGTGTGGGAGAGGGGATAGCCGAATTCGGGACATGAAAATAGTATTCGATCTGAGCTAGGTCCGAGGGTTGCTAATTTTGTGGTCTACTTGGGCTAACCACATAAAAATAGGTGGTTAGGCTAATTAGACTAGCTCATGACCCTTGAGAGAGGGCTTGGGTGGCCTTTGATGGTGCAACCAACAATCTCTTGTTCATAGTGTAGTTTAGGTAGGTTAGGACTCGTCTCAATTAGTTGGTTCGTTATTTGGCAAAATTATAAACCCAAGTCCCTTTTTGTTTATTTGTTTTAGTAGTTTAGTCTTTCTTCCCTTCACTCTCTGTTTGGCCTAGATTGATACGCTTGAGTTAGCTTTGGTAATTGAAAACCCAACTCCCTGTGGAATACGACCCGTACTTGCTGGTTGCTAGCTACAACTACATCGTGCATTTGCAGTATATTTTAAGGCTATCAAGTTTTTGGCGCAATTGCTGGGGAATTGGCGCTTTTTCAATATCGAGGTTTCCTTAAGTATTCGAGACTAGGCTTTTTTATTTGAAAAAAAATTTAAATAAATGACAAGTTTCCACTTTCCTTAGTGTGACCATGAATTATTTTGGAAGTATTACGCTAGATTACATGATTTTCTTGCTCATTATGGTTATTGCTTAGAGAAGTGGGAAATTTTTAACATAGTCTATAAGGGCGTGACTTGTGAGACCCGTGCTTTTTTGGAGCATTGGAATTTTTGTGCTCGAAATGTTGGCGAAGCTTGGGAATTGCTTGAATGGTTGGCTAGGCGTACTTATGAATTTGAGACTACTCATTTTAATCCTTCCACGCCACCCCCCTGCATCCTTCATTATACGCCTCCTGCGCGTGAGATCTGCCATCCTTCGCACGAATGCATTTCCCTCTGTGTTTGTTGTGTTGTTATGTACTGATGGAATTTTCAGACATTTGAGAAGTCTAAAGCACATAAATTAGAACAAGCTTTAGGAATAGTGATAGGTGATAAATTGTCCTATTTTACGTGCCCCTTTCACCCAACTTTAGCTCGTATAATAACTTAATCTTTAGAATTTTCACTTGTTTTATTTATATTTTATAGAAATAACTCTGAATCAAGTAAATGTCGCGAACAGGAGCAAAGATGGGACAAAGCGAAGAAAAACAGCAAAAACGGGCAAGAAGGGATGAACCGGGGGCCGAACCACCGTGCCAGAATTTTGGCACGGTGTGACCGTACCACATGGCACGGCCGTGTCCCCGGGGCCTGTCGTCTGATTTTGCGATTTTCTATTCAAGCCCTCTTCAGGCATTTTCGCAAGGGGTCGCTCTGGGGTTCTTCCATGTAATTTTTAGGGTAGTTTAGTCTAGGTTCTAGCCAATAAAAACCCCATTGAAGGGATTAGATTAGGATTGTATTCGATTAATTTTGGATTCAAGCACTTGAATTTGAAGTTCCTTCGCATCAATCCATAAGTCTTCTCCTCTGTCTCTCTTTTTATTTCAATTGCTTTCTTGTTTGTTCTTGTTTTGATTATGTTAGTTTAGATTGTATGTGGTGTTAGGCGATAATTTGTCGCATTTTACGTACCCTTTTCACCTAATCTTAGCTCGTATAATAACGTAATCTTTAGAGTTTTTCTTGTTTTATTAAGTATTCTTTGAGATTTTTACTTATTTTGTTCATTCTTGCAGGTAATAAATTGAGTCAAGCAAATCCCGCGAAAAAGGGCGAAAAAGGATCAAAACAGGCGAAAAGACGGGAAACGGAACCAACCGGGCAAAACCGGCCAGCAATGTGGCACGGCCACACCGTGCCACGTGGCACGGCCGTGCCACCCTGGCACGGTGGGGCCGTGCCCACTGGCACGGTCGTGCCACTCGTGTCTCCGTCCGGTTCTTCGCGGTTCATACCTTGTCTTCTAATCCCCTCTTTCCTTGTTCGGGGGTTTTTTCTTCTTCAATTTTTTCTAGGTAGATAGATTGTAGCCATTGTAGCCATTTAAGAGGGGACTAGGGGACTGATTTGGTAGTGTCTATTGATTTGGGATTGACGCTTGGGGATTTCCACTTCACTCATTCAATTCAAGCATAAGTCTTCTTCTTCCTCTCTTATTATTTCAATATTTGGTTATTGTTTGTTCTTGTTTAATCTTATTCGTTTAGATTGTATTAGTTTAAGTGTTTAGTTTTGATTGTTAATTCATGTTTTATTTGATTGTTGGATTTCATTCTCTTTCCTTCAGTTCATGTTTATTACGTCCTTTGTTAGTTTAGGTTTAGGTTTAGGTTTAAACTTTTGTTAACATTAAAGTTTTCATTAATTTTGGTTCTTGGGTTTTAGAAGAGTGGCATTTCTATTGTCTAAACTACCCTACCATATTTGCCTAGATTTAATTTTCCTTTGGCCCGTAAGTGTTCTTTTCTTTAAATGTATAAAGGGCAAAGGCCATTTTTTCCTTAACTGCTCCGAAAAGAGGTCTGGTCAAGTGCTTACAGGGAATAATTGGGCTGAACATTCTCGAGTATCCGTGAGACCTAGGCCAGGCTTAAGGTTTAGTCCCGGGTGGGCTATATAAATATCGGAAATTTATGGTTACTGACAGGGCTGAGGGTTTATCTGGACTTAGGGCTTAGGTTAACATTACATCATATCATATTTCTCAGCACATAGTTTGAGTAGGTTAGGCGTATTGGGTTAACGGTAGTAATTTTCCGTTTCAACAATCTAACATTCGACGCTGTTTTGTCTCCCTTTTGTTAAGAACTTTTAGGAATTCCTTCCATCATGCCTTTAGACGCTAAAATAGCTATGGCTCGTTAAAGACATTCTTCATTCATTGAAAACACATGAAAACGATTTGCTAAAACTCACCCTTCCAATATTACATTTGTTTTTCATGCAACAAGTTTTTGGCACCGTTGCCGGGGAATTGGCGTTTTTCAATATTGGGGTTTACTTTAGCATTCAAGGCTAGGCCTTTAGAAAATCCAAAAAAAAAAAAAATCAAAAAATCCCTCCTCACAAAAAAAAAAGAAAATATGTCACCTTTCCACTTCCCTCAACATGAGCATGAATTGTTTTGGCAATACTATGATAGATTACATGCTTTTCTTGCTCATTGTGGTTATTGCTTCGAGAAGTGGGAAATTTTGAACATGGTCTATGAGGGTGTGACTTGTGAGACCCGTGCTCTTTTGGAGCATTGGGACTTCTATGCTCGAAACGTTAATGAAGCTTGGGAATTACTTGAGTGGTTGGCTAGGGATACTTATGAATTTGAGACTAGTCAATTTACTTCATCCATCCCATCCCCCTGGGATCTAATTATACCCCTCTTGACATGCATGACATCTGTGTTCGTTCTTGACCATGACCAGTGTTCTTGTCCCTATCGGTTTCTGCTAGAATGGCTTTATAGATATTTCTAGGTATGATAGAGGCCAAGTTGAACAAGTTTACTGTTGTTAGTTAATAAATCGCGGTTTGTTAATAAATCGATGCGGGAGTATGATTGACTATCACCCAAGATTGACCCTCCTAGACTGATGTCAATATGAGAGATTGATGTCAATCGTGTGTGATTCCTCCTCTAGGTGCGTCGATTTAGAGGATGTGCTAGAGTCCCTCTAGCCTTACCTGCTCTACCTTCCTTACCTACTTGCTCCATCCATCCCCTAGCTAGTTTTTAAGGACAACACTTTGACCTATCCTGATCCACCTTTCCCTTTAACTCAGTTGACGGCGACGGGGTTCGGGACATTTTGCGACATGGTGCGGGGGATGTCGATTTCTGATCTTGAGTCAGACGGACGGTTGTAGTGTAGGTGCAGGTGCATGATTGACACAATTCTTATTCGAAGGGAGGAGTCCTAGTTCGTGGATGCTGCCTGGCTGTAGTTTTTCATCTAGATCCTGATTTTACTGACCATGTATCAAAACCTCAACTGTACCCCTTGATATTAGTCTCATGATTCTCATCATGTTCACTACCCTCTCCATTCCCCTGAGTACCTAATTTATATTCGTTGCATGTCGCATTGCACAGCTAATTTTTTTTAGTAGCATAGAAAGTAGGCTTTCCCAGGGAGTATTGCCTTGTGGGTAACACCCAGTAGCCTTGCCTCAAAGGGGGACTTATCATTTTTCCTCTTGATTCCCCATTTATTTTTTTCCATTTTATTTTTTTTTTTTAATACAAACTTATGGTGTTGTCAAAGGGTACACCCAGTAGCTTTGAACACTTTTGAGTGCTTTGTCAGGAAAAAGAAAGGGGGTGCGAGTGTTGTAAAGGGAACTGTGCAGAGCACGTATAGAGTCCGCGTGGAGTTTAAGAATTCAGGATTTTCAATACATCGTTCAGGACTGGTTGCAAAATTACGCTGGACTGAGGGGTTGTGACTGAGGGCTGTGGGATGATTGGGGTTTTATTATTTTTTTCTTATTTTTGTAACGAGCTAACAGAAAGTATCAGGGATCAAGGTTTTCAAAATAGTTTAAAACTCCCCTTTCTGAAAATTTAGAGGCTAAATTTGTACATTTTGAGAAAAAAATGAAAAAGTTATACAAAAATAAAAATTTTTGGTGGTGTATAAAAAAATGGTGATGATGGATACACCTAAAGTCACATGTCCTCACCTCAGTTCTGATCATCAGTCCATCACAATTTTGGGAAAAGTCCTAAATTATGTATTGTCAAATCCTTCATTCTTATCACAACGATCACACTCTCCCTGTCTACAAGATGGTGAAACAACGGCACGACATCAGGAATTCAAACTAAATCAAAAAAATAAATCATTCAATCCACTGGGTGTACCCATTTGAGGCAATAAAAATCCACAATTGACAAAATTGGTGAAATAGCCAACAACGACTCAAAACAACCAAATTTCACACAATGATCACCAATGCGCTACATCCTAATATTCCAACTAATAAACTAAAAAGAAGAAAAAAAAATAAAAGAAGGGGAAAGGAGAACGTATACCAGGTGGGTACAGTTGTACCCAAACACACCTCGTAGGGTGAGGTTGGGGAAGCGCAGGGCATCAGCACTCCTCGGCGGCTTCAGGACGCGCATCGAAACTCAGATGTCTCTGCCAGCAGAAGTTTATGTGCACCATCCCATAACCAGATAAGTGCAAGTAAGACACAAAACAGCAGAAACTGGGTAATGCTTCCTAAATTTTCACCCAATTATAAAAATAGTAGAATGATTGAATTTTTGGAAAGATTTTTTTCCAGGCATTCCTCTTTTTAGACTATAAGGGTACTGGGAGGCAAATACCACTAACTGCACCTGAGACTCTTACAGTCCATCTATTCCCCGAAGTTATCTGCAAATGCGAGTGCGATTCCTATGGGTTCAGGGGGCTTAAGGGTAGTGTTTTCTGACAAGCATGAGAGGACAGGGGGATAGGGATTTTCATCGTAAGGCAGAATATTGAAACTACAGCCCAGCTTCGCACAGGTGCCCCCTCGAATCTTATCAAGTCCTGCACTCACTACAAGTACCGTATGACTTGAGACAGATTCATCGTGTCAAATTAGCATAGGTATAAGATTGTGCACCTCCCCGAACTCCGTCGACTGAGTAAAGGGAAAACAGATCAGGATAGGAAAAGTGTGTCCTAAATGTGCCGGTAGCATGGACACACTCGGTACTTAGGTAAGGCAAGGGTCGAGCATGCCTCTAGTCCGGACTCTGAGGAGGAAAATTCCACCACAGTCACACAGATTTCAGTCCTCTTTAAGCACTAGAACTAGGACAGTCTCGGGTGATAGGTCATACTACAGTTTAGTTTAAACGCGCAATTCAACTACCCTTTGTTTGAAGCTCTATCATATAGAAATTAAGCAAAAATTTGAGAGAAAGCGATAGGGACAAAAACATTCATTGGTTCAACATGGTCTTCTCACTAAAGAGAATGTTACTTAGGTTGAGGGGGATGAATTAGTGAAAAAAGGACTTTCGTGTTTCATAGATCCCTAGCCAACCGGCAGTAATTGGCAATTTCATCTCGTTTCGAGCACACAATCCCAACATCCACTGAGCGGGGTTCACAAGTCACACCCTCATAGACTTGTGAATATTTTGTCTTCTCGAAGCTTAACCACATTGAGCCTCTTGATGGCTAATTATCTAGTATTGCCTAACATTTTGATCTATTTGAGAAAGTAAAAGGAGACATATTTTCTTTTCTGTTTTTTTTTTCCTAAATTTTGATTTGACATTTTTTTGGATTTTGACTTATGCTGTTCGAAGCTGAAGTAAACCCCAACTTGAAAAACGCAATTCCCGGCAACGGCGCCAAAACTTGTTCAAGAAAAGTTTTATTGCTTTAAACCCCAGTGTTGGTGTAATTCATGTACTAGGGGGTCGACGCAGGGACTTGCTCATCCAGTTGAGAGTTCACTAGAGCGTCTTTGATAGGCAGATCAAGGTGAGGAGGGGTGTGGTTTGGCTACAAAGGAGAAACTTGCGACTTTGGGTTGTGATTTTACCAATGGACAACCAAAGTCCAAGTTTCTAACCTATACCCTACGAACTAGAGAACCTAGAGTTTTCGCGTTCATGCCCACCAACAAGTCGTTTGATCGAAATGCCTGCAGAGGGTTTTTTCATTCATAAGTTTTTGGGCAATTTAGACTTATAACCAAGCTGAGAGGTGAGGTCAATTTGCTAGTGTGGGAGAGGGAATGGCTGAGTTCGGGACAATTGAGAATAGTTATCCGAATCGAGGTGGCTACCGGTCCGCGGTTGGCTAGTTCGTTGTGGCCTAGTTGCCCTAACCCCAAAACAAGTGAGAATAAAGGCGGTTAGACACGTAAAATCAGCAAACCTCGCCTAACATTCTTGGGTGGTCCTTGATGGTAGTAGAATTTAGGGGTTCGGAACACCCTATCGAGAAAGCTTAGGGCACGCATTTATTGGATTTGGAGCAAGTCTCAACACCAATTGTCAAAGTTCTCTGCTCTAACGTTGACTTTGTTTTCCCGAACCAAAAAACCTAATCTAATTTTCTACGATACTGGCCAATTAGTTGGAATTGGGCGAGAAAAAATTTATAGAAAGAATTTTTCGAAACTCTACTTGCAATATGTGAATTTTTTCAAGCGTCGACCCTCATTATTTGAATACATTTAAACCATCATTGACATCACTCAAAACCGGTTGAATTTCGCCGGCGCCTTTCGTTAGGGACAGGGTTGAATTGATTGTGCTGAGGTGGTGGGAGGCCTATTCGAGGCTTTTTTGTGGTTTGAGAGAAGTTGAAGGAGAACAGGAGGTCATTGGATAAGAGGAAAATGTCTGGGTACACTTTTGGGGGGGTTTTCACCGTGCCTAAGCAGTAAATTAGATCGAATCCCAGCCGAGAGGACCCAAGCTGATTTGTAATTAGCAGCTTAGTCTATTTTATCCTGATTCTAAAGTGAAGACTAATCGAATTTCGTAATTAAATATCTCAAGCCGTGAGGTTCAATAAAAAACCACAAACTAAGCTAAATTGAAAACCTAATCGTTTTAGGAAATTTTAAAAAATCGAAAACGATAAATTAAACTATCCTACTAATTTATGGCATAAAGGAAAATTGACTTTCTTTCAATAGTTCACAAATAATATCCTTTTTAATAAAGTATAGGGGCCAAAACTCATCTATTTTAGTTTAACTCATATGGGCGAAAAAATACATTTTAAACGTAAAAAGGACATTTTTTAGCTTAACGTAAAAGAAAATGCGGGGTGTTACACTATTTTTGTACGTAAGGTTAAATGTAAAAACACAAATTAATCATACTTGATATGTGTTGATATTACAGGTTCCAAGCTATTTGGATACTTTGAAATAATTGTTCTTACTGCTCAAGAACGGTCTTACATCATAGGTTAAGATCAGTGGCTGGCAAGATTTCAGAACTTTTCTCAGCCTTAAGCCAGTTCTAATGAAGATTTGGAGCAGCAAGATAATTTCTACAAGTGTTGTTGAAAAACAAGAGTTTATTTTGTGGGTCTTTATTTAGTTGATTCTTGTTACATGCCCTTAGAAAGTCTCTTTCAGCATGCCTTTGAAATGGTTAGATCTTTGAAAAATTTCAGTTTCACTTGAATTCTGCAATGATTATGCAACATATTTCACTAATGATTTTAGCTTAGTGATATGTGAATGTAACCTATTTTTTATTCTTAGCCATCAAGACATTTAGCGCATTTGTATACATATAATTTCTTTTTTTACATGTGATTGAAATATGTTTTCACAGCGCTACTCCCATGTGAAAATTGAGCTAGAGGCGTATACACAGCTTATTCAGAAGCATTCAAAAGCCATGCACCTGTAACCATTAAGTTGTAATGAAAATAACGCTAGAAAGTACTTTTGTTGATAATATATTTAACTGAGTTGAAAATCATAGATTTGAACAATACATGTTTGTGTATATATATATATATAATAGATATGTATATATATATATATATATATATATATATATATATATATATATATATATATATATATATAGATATATATATATATATATATATATATATATATATATATATATATATATATATATATATATATATATATATATATATATATATATATATATACACATGTATATATATATATATATATATATATATATATATATATATATATATATATTATGAAATTAAGATTGCTACTCACCACTACATACAAGAATTGCAAACAGAAGGGCAAAGGGTGTGATGGTTGTTTTGATGGCCATTTTTCAATTGAAAATACGTCTAAGAAGCTTTCAAACTAGTGTATGTCCTTGTTAAGTGGACTTTTGCTGGAACATAAATCCAATCCTTGTATTTATAAAAATGAGATAAATCATTTTTTAGTAGAATTTCAATTGAATTGCAATGATTATGAACATATCACAGATTTTAGCTTAGTGATGTGAATGTAAATATCTTAGCCTTAAACATACCGCATTTATACATATAATTTCTACTTATGAAATATGAATGCACTCTGGATATAGAGCAACAAGTAAATTGCATGCACCTGTACCATTGATTGTAATGAAACTAGCTAGAAAGTTTTTGTGATAATATAAATGAGTTGAAAATCATAGATTTGATACGTGTGTTGCACATGTTTGAAGTGGATTCGCAATTGCTGCTGCCTTTGCTCTTTCAAAATTTAAGATGTTTCGATATCTACATAGGAAAAGTTGAGTTAGATCACAGGGCTTTGGTTTTGTTTTTTTCGTATGTTTTAATTGCATTAAGTAGCTTGTGTATTATCACACTAAGTAGGTCTTGGGTTTCCCAAAGCACATTTTAAATTAAGCTTTAACTAAATTTCATGCATGTCGGCTGCTATAATATTCAGTAGAAAGACGGTCACCTACTGAATGCACTTTCTTGTTATTCTTCTTTTTTTATTCCAAATAAAATGATATTTTGCTGAGTATACATTGTCAATGATTTTTATGACATGATGTTATTCCTTTATTAACCAATCATGAGAACATATTAAATGAACATCCCCTATATTGATATCGATTGTATTACATGAATGCGTGATCTATTTGATGGTCCACTAGCCCAGATACAAGAGCTTGAAAATAATTGATTAATAATTATAAAAGGAAGTTTAGGATTTCTTCTATTATTATAAGATTATTGGGAAAAAGGAAATTTGGTTTGTTGGTAAATTGATTAAATTTTCAAAATAAATTTAAAAAAACAAATCAAGAGCTAAGACGCAGACATTAACTTGTGCTAAACTAGTAACACCAATTTGCCCAACTGTTGTTAGATGTAAACTGAAATCATTCGCTATGCAATTCCCAAAGATTTCGATCGGGATTCTGTGTTGCATTCATAGGTTAGCCTATACTAGGTCACACTATGCTCAACTGGCTTCTGTCTTTCGCATTCTTTCTGTTCCGTGTTAGCACAATATTTCTCTTTCACGTCCACCTAGGAGACAATAGAATGCATAAAATTTGTGATATAATTTTTGAACTTGGTTAATATTTGAATAAATTGAGTTGGGTCTTAAAACTTTCCCACACTTCACTCCATTCATTCGATTAATATGTACGCTACATATTGAAAGCAAGTTGTTGAGACGAACAGAGTTATTTGAAATAGTAGCATTTAATGATATGTCTCTTCCCGAAAACATTAGTGTTATACCATTCCCTCACTTCACTCCCTTCATTTGATTAATATATACGCGTCATACTAAAAGCGAGTTGTTGAGACGAACTGAGGTATTTGAAATAGTAGCATTCAATGATACCTCCCTTCTCGAAAACGTTGGTGTTATACTATTCTTCACACGAACGCGTTTCCCTCCGTGTTTCTTGTGTTGTTATACACTGATGAAATTTTCAGAGATTTGAGAAGTCTAAAAGACGTAAATTAGAACAAACTTTAGTAATGGGGAGTACTACATCAATAGGTGGTGAACCAAAGGTATTAATCGATTTTCAAATGTAGTTATTTGTTGTGAAATATTGTAAAATGAAGATCGCATTCTGAATATAGTTTATGTTCATTTTGCTTGTTTAGTAAAGCAGCTAAGGATATCCATTGATTATCAAAACGTAAGCATTACAGATGTTTACAACTCAGGCACACCTGAGTCTTACATCTTGTAAGGGTACCTCTATTTCTACTTAGATGCATTCCACCAAATTGTTTCACTATATCAGAAAACACTTCTAGATGCATTCTATGGCCTTCGTTCATTTCTCTCAATTAATGTATTATATACAGCAATGGAAGTAAGGACCTAAATCTTTGTTTTCCCTTTCTTGTTGCCTTTAATCTGTTGAGGATAACCATGTTGGTTCTCCATGTATGCAAGATTGTAAGGTGTAAAATTTCGGTTTCCATTTATTTTTTAGTTTTTCACTTCACAATATAAATGATAGTTCCGTGTACGATGATGTCATTATTTGGATACAATGTTGATCAATAATGACATCATGCCAAAAGAATGTCTGGTCTTCGTTTCGTTATTACATTGTGAAAGCATCATTGGATTTGATTGATGTCCTACATATTCGAAATAACCCAAGAATATAATAACTATGAAATGAAGGTTTACATTTCATATATCAATATAAGGCAGGAGGAAACAGAAATATGCTTCCTTCTTAAGTAATTTGACAAAGTTTAAGCAGTAAATTAGATTCCAATTCAGCAGCCGAGAGGAAGGGATTAACTTTCTATGGTAGTCGTAGTAACATCAACATGGCCATTTGCTACTAAGTGTAAGCTAGAATCGTTTTCTATGTAATTCAAATAAAACCTCGATTGTGATTATGTGATAATTTTACAAATTAGTTTTGATCAAATTGTGTTATGTGCTCAACAAAGTAATGTTTTAACATTCTTTACGCATCTTGGTATTAAATTTACCTGCTTATCTGCCACGTAGACAATTGAAAACCAGAATTTTGGACATCATTCACAATTTTGATTAAAGTCGGGCAAAGTAAGTTGGGCTTTGAACTTTATCTACTTTCCATTTTTCATCTATGAAATAAGGGTATTCAACGACAAATATGCTTCTCGGAAATTCCCCTACTTGATGTAGCAGTAGACTATAATTGATAGGGTGCGGATTTAAATAATTCGACTTCATAGAATGTGTTTTAATTTGTATCAAATCACTTTTCCCTTTATTCTGCATTACAGACCTTTCCAGTATTAAATATGCTATTCCAATAATGAGTTCTTCTCTTTTATTTTTTGTACATGGCACTCTTCCTTTTTCCTGGTGCTCGCTTGCCCTATCTCACTCTAATTTTCTCAACCACTATGCCCGGTCTAGTGCCGGCGCGAACATTTTTGGGAGATTGGAGCTGAGGCACACGTCTCCCATTCTTTCATTCCAATTTCGTAGGCACGTATTTGTAGTGTGCAGTTTGTTACATTTTGCAACTCGCGGTCTACCTACAATGGCTAGGAACTACGCCCTAACAGTCATATAATTTTATTTTTAAAATGACATTCTCGATTGTCATCAACATCATTAAATTTCTTCAGTCCGTTATGACATCATGTACAGAAGACATTTTTAAAGATTTTTATATGTTGAAATATGTCAATTAAAGCTGACCTTGGAGCAACGAGTGTCACATTGGTCGGTGGCAAAATAGTGCTTCATATGATGAATACAAAACATGGTCTACCTATATATGATCTCTGCACTTTTATGTTTTGTCTAAGCATAGACATCGCTTATTCAGTTTGTGATCCCATTGCACCAAGATAGATAGCACAAGGGAAATTATTGTTTTGCCAGAGAGAATCAGGTGTTGCTAGCATATAAACCAATCCCCTGAATTTCAAAGTTCACCGCAAACGTTTTCTGAGAAATCAATTGATCACTCTCTCGTTATCATCCAATTAGTATCATCATTGTCATATCTCATATCTCCTACATGGAGTCTCTATCACTAAGAGAATAGCAAAGCAAAAGAAAATACTTCAGAAATACCTTGGGGAGAAAATTTTAGAAAAACCATGAAAAGTAGACAAGTGATAATGTAAGTGGAGTAAGATTGATGGGAAAAACAGAGGAAGATAATATTATTCGACCATTTATTTTTTACCATTTTTTAAGCCATCATTCATTAGGCACTACAACAACATGAGTTTCCTAGACATGAGCCTTTCCCAGGGCTGCAATACATGTTGACAAGCTTGTGGTGTGCAGTTTGGACGTGGAGAGCATTGTGGTCCTCTTTGTGGCTCTATATGATTAGCAAGGAATTGTGTCGTATCGTCTACAGAGCTCGTGCAAACACCTGTTCTTTCATTGGGTATATAAATCAAAAGGATGTTAAGCATCAATATAAAAATGTATAGGAGATTTTGAAATAGAGTATTTAAAAAATTTATACGCACCTATAAAATAATCTAATAATATATATATATATATATATATATATATATATATATATATATATATATATATTATATATATATATATATAGTACATGGCTATATATACTATATATATATATATATATATATATATATATATATATATATATATATATATATATATATATATATATATATATATATATATATATATATATATATATATATATATATATATATATATATATATATATATATATATATATATATATATATATATATATATATATATATATATATATATATATATATATATATATATATATATTATATGAAATTAAGATTGCTACTCACCGCTATATACAAGAATTGCAAACAGAAGGACAAAGGGTGTGATGGTTGTTTTGATGGCCATTTTTCAATTGAAAATACATCTAAGAAGCTTTCAAACTAGTGTATGTCCTCGCAAGTTGACTTTTGCTGGAACGTAAATCCAATCTCTTATATTTATAAAAGTGAGCTAAATTGGTTTTTGGTAGAATTTCTAATGAATTGCAATGATTATTAATGTATCACGGATTTTAGCTTGGTGAGGTGATCTTTTTTGGTAGAATATCTCAGCAATCACAGCACATTTATACAAATAATTTCTACTTATGAAATATGAACGCAATTCGTGGATATAGAGCAACAAGTAAATTGCATGCACCTGTACCATTGATTGTAACAAAACTAGCTAGAAAGCATTTTTCTGATAATATAAATGAGTTGAAAATCATAGATTTGATACGGTGTGTTGCACATGTTTGCAGTGGATTCGCAATTGCTGCTGCCTTTGCTCTTTCAAAATTTAAGATGTTTCGATATCTAGTAGGAAAAGTTAAGTTGGTCAATGGGGCTTCGGTTTTGTTTTTTTCATATGTTCTAATTGCATGCAAGTAGCTTGTGCATTATCACACCAAGTAGGCCTTGGGTTCCCAAAGTACATTTTAAATTAAGCTTTCATGCATGTCTTATAATATTCAGTAGAATATGAATGCGCTTTCTTGTTATTCTTCTTTTTTTATTCCAAATGCTGAGTATCCATGATGGTTAACTAATCATGAGAACATGGAACATCCCCTATATTGATGTCAAATACATAGCGTGATCTATTTGATGGTCCACTAGCCCAGATACAAGCTTGAAAATAATTGATTAATAATTATAAAAGGAAGTTTAGGATTTCTTCTATTATTATAAGATTATTGGGAAAAAGAAATTTGGTTTGTTGGTAAATTGTTAAATTTTCAAAAGTAAATTTAAAGAAACAAGTCAAGAGCTAAGATGCGGACATTAACTTGTGTTAAACTAGTAACACCAATTTGCCCAACTATTGTTAGATGTAAACTGAAATCATTCGCTATGCGGTTCCCAAAGATTTCGGGATTCTGTGTTGCATTCATAGGTTAGCCTATACTAGGTACATTATGCTCAACTCGCTTCTGCCTTTCGCATTCTTTCTGTTCCGTGTTAGCACGATATTTCTCTTTCACATCCACCTAGGAGACAATAGAACACATAAATTTGTGATATAATTTTTGAACTTGGTTAATATTTGAATAAATTGAGTTGGCTCTTAAAACTTTCCCTCACTTCACTCCATTCATTCAATTAATGTATACGCTGCATACTGAAAGCAAGTTGTTGCGAACAGAGTTACTTGAGATAGTAGCATTTAATGATACGTCTCTTCTCGAAAACATTAGTGTTATACCATTCCCTCACTTTACTCCCTTCATTTGATTAACATATACGCTTCATACTGAAAGTGAGTTGCTGAGACGAACTGCTATTTGAAATAGTGGCATTCAATGATACGTCTTCTCGAAAATTTGTTAAGATGTGTTCATGTATATGAAATTAAGACGTACTCACCGCTTGGTTCGATGGGTTTTTTGTGAAATAATTAAGAAGCGGGTTTTTTGCTAGTTCCAATCTCTTGTACTTATAAAAGTGAGCTAAATCGTTTTTTGGTAGAATTTCCCATGAATTGCAATGATTATTAATGTATCACGAATTTTAGCTTGGTGAGGTGAATCTAAATATATCAGCCTCAATCACAGCGCATTTATACATATAATTTCTACTTATGAAATATAAACGCAATCCGTGGATGTGGAGCAACAAGTAAATTGCATGCACCTGTGCCATTTATTGTAACGAAACTAGCTAGAAAGCGTTTTTGTGATAATATAAATAAGTTGAAAAACATAGATTTGATACGGTGTGTTGCACATGTTTGCAGTGGATTTGCAATTGCTGCTGCCTTTGCTCTTTGAAAATTTAAGATGTTTCAATATCTACGTAGGAAAAGTTAAGTTGGTTCATGGGGCTTCGGGTTTGTTTTTTTCGTATGTTTTAATTGCATGCAAGTAGCTTGTGTATTATCACACCAAGTAGGTTTGAGGGTTCCCAAAGCACATTTTAAATTAAGCTTTAACTAAATTTCATGCCTGTCAGCTACTATAATATTCAATAGAAAGACGGTCACCTGCTGAATGCGCTTTTTTATCATTCTTCCTTTTTTATTCCAAATGGAAATGATATTGTGCTATGTATACATTGTCAATGATTTTTATGACATGATGTTATTCCGTTGTTAACCAATCATGAGAACATATCAAATGAACATCCCCTATATTGATGTCGATTGTAATACATCAATGCGTGATCGATTTGATGGTCCACTAGCCCAGATGCAAGAGCTTGAAAATAATTGATTAATAATTATAAAAGGAAGTTTAGGATTTCTTCTATTATTATCAGATTATTGGAAAAAAGCAAATTTGGTTTGTCAGTAAATTGGTTAAATTTTCAATAGTAAATTTAAAGAAACAAATCAAGAGCTAAGATGTGGACATTAACTTATGTTAAACTAGTAACACCAATTTGCCCAACTATTGTTAGATGTAAACTGAAATCATTCGCTATGCAGTTCCCAAAGATTTCGATCGGGATTCTGTGTTGCATTCATAGGTTAGCCTATACTAGGTTACATTATGCTAAGCTCGCTTCTGCCTTTCGCATTCTTTCTATTCCATGTTAGCACGATATTTCGCTTTCACGTTCACCTAGGAGACAATAGAACGCATGAAATTTGTGATATAATTTTCGAACTTGGTTAATATTTGAATAAATTGAGTTGGCTCTTAAAACTTTCCCTCACTTCACTCCATTCATTCGATTAATATGTACGGTGCATACTAAAAGCAAGTTGTTGAGACGAACAGAGTTGTTTGAAATAGTAGCATTTAATGATACGTCTCTTCTCGAAAACATTAGTGTTATACCATTCCCTCACTTCACTCCCTTCATTTGATTAATATATACAGCTCATACTAAAAGCGAGTTGCTGGGACGAACTGAGGTATTTGAAATAGTAGCATTCAATGGTACGTCCCTTCTCGAAAATGTTGGTGTTATGTTATTCTTCACACGAACGCGTTTGCCCCTGTGTTTCTTGTGTTGTTATACACTGATGAAATTTTCAAACATTCGGGAAGTCTAAAAGACGTAAATTAGAATGAACTTTAGTAATAGGAGTGCCACATCGATAGGTGGTGAACCAAAGGTATTAATCGATTTTCAAATGTAGTTATTTGTTGTGAAATTTTGCAAAATGAAGATCACATTCTGAATATAGTTTCAGTTCATTTTGCTTGTTTACTAAAGCAGCTAAGGATATCCATTGATTATCAGAACGTCAGCATTACAGATGTTTACAACTCAGGAACACCTGAGTCTTACATTTTGTAACGGTAACTCTATTTCTACTTAGATGCATTCCACTGCATTGTTTCACTATATCAAAAAACACTTCTAGATGCATTATATCGTCTTCGCTCGTTTCTCTCAATCAATGTATCATATACAGCAATGGAAGTAAGGACCTAAATCTTCGTTTTCCCTTTCTTGTTGCCTTTAATCTGTTGAGGATGAACATGTTGGTTCCTAATGCGTGCAAAATTATAAGGTGTAAAATTTCAGTTTCCATTTATTTCTTAGTTTTCCACTTCACAATATAAATGATAGTTCCGTGTACGATGATGTCATTTTTTGGATGCAATGTTGATCAATGATGACATCGTGCTAAAAGAATGTCTGGTCTTTGTTTCGTTATTACATTGCGAAAGCATCATTGGATTTGATTGTCTGCCTGCTGATGCCCTACATATTCAAAATAACCCAAGAATATAATAACTATGAAATGAAGGTTTACATTTCATTTATCAATATAAGGTAAGAGGAAACATAAATATGCTTCCTTCTTATGTAATTTGACAAAGTTTAAGCAGTAAATTAGATTCCAATTCAGCAGCCGAGAGGAAGGGATTAACTTTCTGTGGCGATAGTAGTAACATCAAGATGGCCATTTGCTACTAAGTGTAAGCTAGAATCGTTTTCTATGTAATTCCAATAAAACCTCGATTGTGATTATGTGATAATTTTACAAATTAGTTTTGATAAAATTGTGTTATGTTCTCAACAGAAGTATGTTTTACACATTCTTTATGCATCTTGGTATTAAATTTACCTGCTTATCTGCCTCATAGACAATTGAAAACTAGAATTTTGGACGATCATTCACAATTTTGATTAAAGTCGGGCAAAGTAAGTTGGGCTTTGAACTTTATCTACTTTCCATTTTTCATCTATGAAATAAGGGTATTCAACGACAAATATGCTTCTCGGAAATTCCCCTACTTCATGTACCGGGACTATAATTGATAGGGTGCAGATTTAAATAATTCAACTTCGTAGAATGTGTTTCAATTTGTATCAAATCACTTTTCCCTTTATTCTGCATTACAGACATTTCCAGTACTAAATATGCTGTTCCAATAATGAGTTCTTCTCATTTATTTTTTGTACATAGCACTCTTCCTTTTTCCTGGTGCTCGCTTGCCCTATCTCACTCTAGTTTTCTCAACAACTATGCCCGGTCTAGCGCCGGCGCGAACGTTTTTGGGAGATTGGAGCTAAGGCACACATCTGCCTTGCTTTTCACTCCAATTTCGTAAGCACGTATTTGTAGTGTGTAGTTTGTTACATTTTGCAACTCACAGCCTACCTAGCAATGCCTAGGAGCCACGCCGTAACAGTTACATAATTTTATTTTCAAAATGACATTCTCGATTGTCATCAACATCATTAAATTTCTTCAGTCTGTTATGACCTCATGTACGGAAGCCATTTTTAAAGATTTTTATTTGTTGAAATATGTCAATTAAAGCTGACCTTGGAGCAACGAGTGCCACATTGGTCGGTGGCAAAATAGTGCTTCATATGATGATTACAAAACATGGTCTACCTATATATGATCTCTGCACTTTTATGTTTCGTCATAAGCATAGACATCGCTTATTCAGTTTGTGATCCCATTGTGCCAAAATAGATAGCACAAGGGAAATTATTGTTTTGCAAGGGAGAATCAGGCGTTGCTAGCATATAAACCAATCCCCTGAATTTCAAAGTTCACAACAAACGTTTTCTACGAAATCAATTGATCACTCTCTCGTTATCATCCAATTAGTATCATCATTGTCATATCTCATATCTCCTACATGGAGTCTCTATAACTAAGAGAATAGTAAAGCAAACGAAAATACTTCAGAAATGCCTTAGGGAGAAAATTTTAGAAAAAACCAGGAAAAGTAGACGAGTGATAATGTAAGTGGTGTAAGATTGATGGGAAAAACAGAGGAAGATAATATTATTCGACCATTTATTTTTTACCATTTTTTGAGCCATCATTCATTAGGCACTACAGCAACATGAGTTTCCTAGACATGAGCCTCTCCCAGGGCTACAATCATGTTGACAAGCTTGTGGTGTGCAGTTTGGACGTGGAGAGCATTGTGGTCCTCTTTGTGGCTCGATATGGTCAGCAAGGAATTGTGTCGTATCGGCTGCAGAGCTCGTGCAAACACCTGTTCTTTCATTAGGTATATAAATCAAAGGGATGTTAAGCATCAACATAAAAATGCATAGGAGATTTTGAAATAGAGTATTTAAAAAATTTATACGTACCTAATCCACAAAATAACAAGGAAATATATATATAAATATAAATATATATATATGTATATATATACACATGTATACATACATATATATATATATATATATATATATATATATATATATATATATATATATATATATAATATATGTGTATATATATATATATATATATATATATATATATATATATATATATATATACATATATATATAGAGATATATATATATATATATATATATATATATATATATATATATATATATGTGTCTATATATATATATATATATATATATATATATATATATATATATATATATATATATATATATATATATATATATATATATATATATATTATGAAGTTAAGATTACTGCTCATCGCTATATACAAGAATTGTAAACAGAAGGACAAAGGATGTGATGGTTGTTTAGATGGCCATTTTTCAATTGAAAATACATCTAAGAAGCTTTCAAATTAGTGTATGTCCTCGCAAGTTGACTTTTGCTGGAACATAAATCCAGTCTCTTGTATTTATGAAAGTGAGCTAAATCATTTTTTGGTAGAATTTCCAATGAATTGCAATGATTATTAATGCATCACGGATTTTAGCTTGATGAGATGGATCTAAATATCTCAGCCTTAATCATAGCGCATTTATACATACAATTTCTACTTATGAAATATGAATGCAATCTGTGGATATAGAGCAACAAGTAAATTGCATGCACCTGTACCATTGATTGTAATGAAACTAGCTAGAAAGTGTTTTTGTGATAATATAAATGAGTTGAAAATCATAGATTTGATACGGTGTGTTGCACATGTTTGTAGTGGATTCGCAATTGTTGCTGCCTTTGCTCTTTCAAAATTTAAGATGTTTCGATATCTACGTAGGAAAAGTTAAGTTGGTTCACGGCGCTTCGGTTTTGTTTTTTTCGTATGTTTTAATTGCATTCAAGTACCTTGTGTATTATCACACCAAGTAGGTCTTGGGGTTCCTAAAACACATTTTAAATTAAGCTTTAACTAAATTTCATGCATGTCAGCTGCTATAATATTCAGTGGAAAGACGGTCACCTACTGAATGCGCTTTCTTGTTATTCTTCTTTTCTTATTCCAAATGAAAATGATATTTTACTGAATATACGTTGTCAACGACTTTTATAACATGATGTTATTCCTCTGTTAACCAATCATGAGAACATATTAAATGAACATGCCCTATATTGATGTTGATTGTAATACATGAATGCATGGTCTATTTGACGGTCCACTAGCCTAGATACAAGAGCTTGAAAATAATTGATTAATAATTACAAAAGGAAGTTTAGGATTTCTCCTATTATTATAAGATTATTGGGAAAAAGGAAATTTGGTTTGTTGGTAAATTGGTTAAATTTTCAAAAGTAAATTTAAAGAAACAAATCAAGAGCTAAGATGCAGACATTAACTTGTGTTAAACTAGTAACAACAATTTGCCCAACTATTGTTAGATGTAAACTGAAATCATTCGCTATGCAGTTCCCAAAGATTTCGATCGGGATTCTATGTTGCATTCATAGGTTAGCCTATACTAAGTCACATTATGCTCAGCTCGCTTCTGCCTTTCGCATTCTTTCTGTTCCATGTTAGCACGATATTTCTCTTTCACGTCCACCTAGGACACAATAAAACGCATAAAATTTGTGATATAATTTTTAAACTTGGTTAATATTTGACTAAATTGAGTTGGCTCTTAAAACTTTCCCTCACTTCACTCCATTCATTCGATTAATATATACGCTACATGCTGAAAGCAAGTTATTGAGACAAATAGATTTACTTGAAATAGTAGCATTTAATGATATGTCTCTTCTCGAAAACATTAGTGTTATACCATTCCCTCACTTCACTCCCTTCATTTGATTAATATATACGCTTTATACTGAAAGCGAGTTGCTGAGACGAACTGAGGTATTTGAAATAGTAGCATTCAATGATACGTCCCTTCTCGAAAACGTTGGTGTTATGCTATTCTTCACACAAACGGGTTTCCCTCTATGTTTCTTGTGTTGTTATATACTGATGAAATTCTCAGACATTTGAGAAGTCTAAAAGACATAAATTAGAACAAACTTTAGGAATAGGGAGTACTGCATTGATAGGTGGTAAACCAAAGGTGTTAATCGACTTTCAAATGTAGTTATTTGCTGTGAAATTAATTAAAATGAAGTTCACATTCTGAATATTGTTTCCGTTCATTTTGCCTGTTTAGTAAAGCAGCTAAGGATATCCATTGATTTTCAGAACGTAAGCATTACAGATGTTTACAGCTCAGGCACACCTGAGTCTTACATCTTGTAATGGTACCTCTATTTCTACTTAGATACATTCCACCACATTGTTCCTCCATGTGTGAAAGATTGTAAGGTGTAAAATTTCGGTTTCCATTTATTTTTTAGTTTTCCACTTCACAATATAAACGATAGTTCCGTGTACGATTATGTCATTATTTGGATACAATGTTGATCAATAATGACATCACGCTAAAAGAATGTCTGGTCTTTGTTTCGTTATTACATTATGAAAGCATAATTGGATTTGATCGTCTACCTCCTCATGTCCTACATATTCAAAATAACCCAAGAATATAAGGTTTACATTTCATATATCAATATAAGGTAGGAGGAAACAGAAATATGCTTCCTTCTTAAGTAATTTGACAAAGTTTAAGCAGTAAATTAGATTCCAATTCAGCAGCCGAGAGGAAGGGATTAACTTTCTGTGGTAGTAATAGCAACATCAACATGGCCATTTGCTACTAAGTGTAAGCTAGAATCGTTTTCTATGTAATTCAAATAAAACCTCGATTGTGATTATGTGATAATTTTACAAATTACTTTTGATCAAATTGTGTTGTGTGCTCAATAGAAGTATGTTTTACACATTCTTTACGCATCTTGGTATTAAATTTGCCTTCTTATCTGCCACGCAGATAATTGAAAACCAGAATTTTGGATGATCATTCACAATTTTGATTAAAGTTGGGCAAAGTAAGTTGGGCTTTGAACTTTATCGACTTTCCATTTTTCATCTATGAAATAAGGGTATTCAACGACAAATATGCTTCTCGGAAATTCCCCTACTTGATGTAGTAGGACTATAATTGATAGGGGGCGGATTTAAATAATTCGACTTCATAGTATGTGTTTTAATTTGAATCAAATCACTTTTCCCTTTATTCTGCATTATAGACCTTTCCAGTATTGAATATGATATTCCAATAATGAGTTCTTCTCTTTTATTTTTTGTACATGGCACTCTTTCTTTTTCCTGGTGCTCGCTTGCCCTATCTCACTCCAATTTTCTTAACCACTATGCCCGGTCTAGTGCCGGCACGAACATTTTTGGCAGATTGGAGCTGAGGCACATTTCTCCCATTCTTTTCATTCTAATTTCGTAGGCACATATTTGTAGTGTGCAGTTTGTTACATTTTGCAACTCGCGGTCTACCTAGCAATGGCTAGGAACTACGCCGTAACAGTGATATAATTTTATTTTCAAAATGACATTCTCGATTGTCATCAACATCATTAAATTTCTTCAGTCCGTTATGACGTCATATACAGAAGACATTTTCAAAGATTTTTATATGTTGAAATATGTCAATTAAAGCTGACCTTGGAGCAATGAGTGTCACATTGGTCGGTGGCAAAATAGTGCTTCATATGATGAGTACAAAACATGGTCTACCTATATATGATCTCTGCACTTTTATGTTTTGTCTGAGGCATAGACATCGCTTATTCAGTTTGTGATCCCATTGCACCAGATAGATAGCACAAGGGTAATTATTGTTTTGCTAGAGAGAATAAGGTGTTGCTAGCATATAAACCAATCCCCTGAATTTCAAAGTTCACAGCAAACGTTTTTTGAGAAATCAATTGATCACTCTCTCGTTATCATCCAATTAGTATCATTATTGTCATATCTCATATCTCCTACATGGAGTCTCTATGACTAAGAGAATAGCAAAGCAAAAGAAAATACCTCAGAAATACCTTGGGGAGAAAATTATGGAACAACCATGAAAAGTAGACAAGTGATAATGTAAGTGAAGTAAGATTGATGGGAAAACGGAGGAAGATAATATTATTCGACCATTTATTTTTAGCATTTTTTAAGCCATCATTCATTAGGCACTACAACAACATGAGTTTCCTAGACATGAGCCTTTCCCAGGGCTGCAATACTATTGACAAGCTTGTGGTGTGCAGTTTGGACGTGGAGAGCATTGTGGTCCTCTTTGTGGCTTTATATGATCAGCAAGGAATTATGTCGTATCGGCTGCAGAGCTCGTGCAAACACCTGTTCTTTCATTGGGTATATAAATTAAAAGGATGTTAAGCATCAATATAAAAATGTATAAGAGATTTTGAAATGCAACAACAACAACAACTCCACCTCCCAGTGTGAGTCCCGCTTTCGCGGGGTCTGGGGAGATCCAGCTGAAGGCAACCTTACCTCTACCGGCATTCCTACCCGTAGAGAGGCTGATTCCAAGAGAACTACGAAAGTGTTTTGTGAAAATATTTTATAGAAGAAAGATTCTATAGCAAGGATGTCTGAGATAAATAAAAGATAAATACAAGATCAGTTGCTGAAGCTATGAAATAAAAGGACAATATAATGGAAGAAGGCAATATATATATATATATATATATATATATATATATATATATATATATATATGTATATTATATATATATATATATATATATATATATATATATATATATATATATATATATATATATATATATATATATATATATATATATATATATAGATATATAGATATATATATATATATATATATATATATATATATATATATATATATATATATATATCTATATGTATGTATGTATACATACATATATATATATATATATACATATATAAATATATATTAATATATATATATATTATGAAATTAAGATTGCTACTCACCGCTATATACAAGAATTGCAAACAGAAGGACAAAGGGTGTGATGGTTGCTTTGATGGCCATTTTTCAATTGAAAATACGTCTAAGAAGCTTTCAAACTTGTGTATGTCCTCGCAAGCTGACTTTTGCTGGAAGATAAATCCAATCTCTTGTATTTATAAAGGTGAGCTAAATCGGTTTTTCATAGAATTTCTAATGAATTGCAATGATTATTAATGTATCATGGATTTTAGGTTGGTGAGGTGAATCTAAATATCTCAGCCTTGATCATAGCACATTTATGCATATAATTTCTACTTACGAAATATGAACGCAATCTGTGGGCATAGAGCAATAAGTAAATTGCATGCACCTGCACCATTGATTGCAACGAAACTAGCCAGAAAGCGTTTTTGTGATAATATAAATGAGTTGAAAATCATAGATTTGATACGGTGTGTTGCACATGTTTGCAGTGGATTTGCAATTGCTGCTGCATTTGCTCTTTCAAAATTTAAGATGTTTCGATATCTACGTAGGAAAAGTTATGTTGGTTCATGGGGCCTCGGTTTTCTTTTTTTTGTATGTTTTAATTGCATGCAAGTAGCTTCTGTATTATCACACCAAGTAGGTCTTGGGGTTCCCAAAGTACAATTTAAATTAAGCTTTAACTAAATTTCATGCATGTCAGCTACTATAATATTCAGTAGAAAGACGGTCCCCTACTGAATGCACTTTCTTGTTATTCTTCTTTTTTTATTCCAAATGAAAATGATATTTTGCTGAGTATAGATTGTTAATGATTTTATTGACATGATGTTATTCCTTTGTTAACCAATCATGAGAACATATTAAATGAACATCCCCTATATTGATGTCGATTGTAGTACATGAATGCTTGATCTATTTGATGGTCTACTGGCCCGGATACAAGAGCCTGAAAATAATTGATTAATAATTATAAAAGGAGTTTAGGATTTCTTCTATTAGAAGATTATTGGGAAAAAGGAAATTTGGTTTGTTGGTAAATTGGTTAAATTTTCAAAAGTAAATTCAAAGAAACAAATCAAGAGCTAAGATGCGGACATTAACTTATGTTAAACTAGTAACACCAATTTGCCCAACAATTGTTAGATGTAAACTGAAATCATTCGCTATGCAGTTCCCAAAGATTTCGATCGGGATTCTGCGTTGCATTCATAGGTTAGCCTATGCTAGGTTACATTATGCTCAGCTTGCTTCTGCCTTTCGCATTCTTTCTGTCCCATGTTAGCACGATATTTTTCTTTTACATCCACCTAGGAGACAATGCAATGCATAAAATTTGTGATATAATTTTTGACGTTGGTTAATATTTGAATAAATTAAGTTGGCTCTTAAAACTTTCCCTCACTTCACTCCATTCATTCGATTATTATATACGCCATATACTAAAGCAAGTTGTTGAGACGAACAAAGTTGCTTGAAATAGTAGCATCTAATGATACGTCTCTTCTCGAAAACATTGGTGCTATCCCTCACTTCACTCCCTTCATTTGATTAATATATATGCTTCATACTGAAAGCGAGTTGCTGAGACGAACTGAGGTATTTGAAATAGTAGCATTTAATGATACATCCCTTCTCGAAAACATTGGTGTTATGCTATTCTTCACACGAACGCGTTTCCCTCTGTGTTTCCTGTGTTATTATGCACTGATGAAATTTTCAGACATTTGAGAAGTCTAAAAGACATAAATTAGAACAAACTTTAGGAATAGGGAGTACTACATTGATAGGTGGTGAACCGAAGGTATTAATCGACTTTCAAATGTAGTTATTTGTTGTGAACTCAATTAAAATGAAGATCACATTCTGAATATAGTGTCCGTTCATTTTGCTTGTTTAGTAAAGCAGCTAAGGATACGCATTGATTATCGGAACGTAAGCATTACAGATGTTTACAACTCAGGCACACCTGGGTCTTACATCTTGCAATGGTATCTCTCTTTCTACTTAGATGCGTTTCGACACATTGTTTCACTATATCAAAAAACACTTCTAGACGCATTCCATTATCTTCGATCGTTTCTCTCAATCATGCATTATATACAGCAATGGAAGTAAGGACGTAAATCTTTGTTTTCCCTTTCTTGCTGCCTTTAATCTGTGGAGGATAAAGCATATGTGCAAGGTTGGAAGGTGTAAAATTTCGATTTCCATTTATTTTTTATTTTTCTCCTTCACAATATAAATGATAGCTTCGTGTACGAGGATGTCATTATTTGGGTACAATGTTGTTCAATAATGACATCATGCTAAATGAATGTCTGGTATTTGTTTCGATATTACATTGTGAAAGCATCATTGGATTTGATTGTCTACCTCGTGATGTCCTACATTTTCGAAATAACCCAAGAACATAATAACTATGAAATGAAGGTTTGCATTTCATATATCAATATAAGGTAGGAGGAAGTAGAAATACACTCCGTTCTTAAGTAATTTGACAAAGTTTATGCAGTAAATTAGATTCGAATTCAACAGCCGAGAGGAAGGGATTAACTTCGCGTGGTAGTAGCAGTAACATCAGCAAGGCCATTTGCTACCAAGTGTAAGCTGGAATCATTTTTTATGTAATTCAAATAAAACCTTGATTGTGATTATGTGATAATTTTACAAATTAGTTTTGATCAAATTGTGTTATGTGCTCTACAAAAGTATGTTTTACACATTCTTTGCGCATCGTGGTATTAAATTTACCTTCTTGTCTGCCACGTAGAGAATTGAAAGCCAAAATTCTGGACGATCATTCACAATTTTGATCAAAGTCGGGCAAAGTAAGTGGGGCTTTGAACTTTATCTACTTTCTATTTTTCATCTATGAAATAAGGGGATTTAACGACAAATATGCTTCTTAGAAATTCCCCTACTTGATGTAGCAGGACTATAATTGATAGGTGCAGATTTAAATAATTTGACTTCGTAAAATGTGTTTTAATTTGTATCAAATCACTTTTCCCCTAATTCTGCATTACAAACCTTTCCATTATTAAATATGCTATTCCAATAATGAGTTCTTCTCTTCTATTTTTTGTACATGGCACTCTTCCTTTTTCCTGGTGCTCGCTTGCCCTATCTCACTCGAATTTTCTCAACCATGATGCCCGGTCTAGTGCCGGTGCGAACATTTTTGGGAGATTGGAGCTTAGGCACACTTCTGCCATTCTTTTCATTCCAATTTCATAGGCACGCATTTCTAGTGTGCAGTTTGTTACATTTTGCAACTCGCGGTCTACTTGCAATAGCTAGGAACTATGCCGTAACAGTCATATCATTTTATTTTCAAAATGACACTCTCGATTATCATCAACATCACTAAATTTCTTCAATCTGATATGACATCATGTATGGAAGAAACTTTTAAAGATTTTTATATGTTGAAATATGTCAATTAAAGCTAACCTTAGTGCAACAAGTGTCACATTGGACGGTGGAAAAATAGTGCTTCATATATGAATATAAATCATGGTCTGCCTATATATGATCTCTGCACTCATATGCTATGTCTTAGGCATAGACATCGCTTATTCAGTTCGTGATCTCATCACACCAAAATAGATAGCACAAGGGAAATTATTGTTTTGGCCAGAGAGAATAAGGCGTTGCTAGCACATAAACCAATCCCCTGAATTTCAAAGTTCATGGGAAACTTTTTTCTGAGAAATCAATTGATCACTCTCTCTTCATCATCCAATTAGTATCATCATTGTCGTATCTCATATCTCCTACATGCAGTCTCCGTCACTAAGAGGGTAGCAAAGCAAAAGAAAATCCTTCAGAAATACCTTGGGGAGAAAATTTTAGAAAAACCATGAAAACCGGACGAGTGATAATGTAAGCGGAGCAAGATTGATGGGAAAAACAAAGTAAGATAATATTATTCAACCGTTTATTTTTTGCTATTTTGTAAGCCATCAAGCATTAGGCACTACGACAACATGAGTTTCCTAGACATGAGCCTCTCCCAGGGTTACAATACTATTGACAAGCTTGTGGTATGCAGTTTGGACATGGAGAGCATTATGGTCCTCTTTGTGGCTCTATATGATCAGCAGGAAATTGTGTCTTACCGTCTACAGAGCTCATACAAACACCTGTTCTTTCATTGGGTATATTAATCAAAAGGATGTTAAGCATCAATATAAAAATGTATAGGAGATTTGAAATAGAGTATCTAAAAAAGCTAAACGCACCTAATCCATAAAATAACTAGGAAACATGCACGTATCTATATATATATCAATATATATATATATATATATATATATATATATATATATATATATATATATATATATATATATATATATATAGATGTATATATATATATATATATATATATATATATATATATATATATATATATATATATATATATATATATATATATATATATATATATAATGTATATATATATATATATATATATATATATATATATATATATATATATATATATATAATATGTGTGTGTGTATATATATATATATATATATATATATATATATATATATATATATATATATATATATATATAAAATTCCAATTCCTACTCACCGCTACATATGAGAATTGCAAACGGAAGGACAAATGGTGTGATGGTTGTTTTCATGGCCATTTTTCAATTGAAAATATGTCTAAGAAGCTTTCAAACGAGTGTGTGTCCTTGCAAGTGGACTTTTGCTTGAACATAAATCCAATCTCTTGCATTTATGAAAATGAGATAAATCATTTTTTAGTAGAATTTCAATTGAATTGCAATGATTATGAATGTATAACTGATTTTAGCTTGGCGACGTGAATCTAAATATTTTAGCCTCAATCACAGCACATTTATACATATAATTTCTACTTATAAAATATGAAAGCACTCCGTGGATATAGAGCAACAAGCAAATTGTATGCACCTGTACCATTGATTGTAATGAAACTAGCTAGAAAGTGTTTTTGTGATAATATAAATGAGTTGAAAATCATCGATTTGTACGGTGTGTTGCACATGTTTGAAGTGGATTCGCAATTGCTGCTGCCTTTGCTCTTTCAGAATTTAAGATGTTTCGATATCTACATAGGAAAAATTGAGTTAGATCACAGGGCTTTGGTTTTGTTTTTTTGGTATGTTTTAATTGCATGTAAGTAGCTTGTGTATTATCACACTAAGTAGGTCGTGGGATTCCCAAAGAACATTTTAAATTAAGCTTTAATTAAATTTCATGCATGTCGGCTGCTATAATATTCAGTAGAAAGTCAGTCACCTACTGAATGCACTTTCTTGTTATTCTTCTTTTTTTATTCCAAATAAAATTGATGTTTGCTGAGTAAACATTGTCAATGATTTTTATGACATGATGTTATTCCTTTGTTAACCAATCATGAGAACACATTAAATGAACATCCCCTATATTGATATCGATTGTATTACATGAATGCATGATCTATCTGATGGTCCACTAGCCCAAATACAAGAGCTTGAAAATAATTGATTAATAATTATAAAAGGAAGTTTAGGATTTCTTCTATGATTATAAGATCGTTGGGAAAAAGGAAATTTAGTTTGTTGGTAAATTGATTAAAATTTCAAAAATAAATTAAAAAAAACAAATCAAGAGCTAAGATGCAAACATTAACTTGTGCTAAACTAGTAACACCAATTTGCCCAACTATTGTTAGACGTAAACTAAAATCATTCGCTATGCGATTCCCAAAGATTTCGATTGGGATTCTGTGTTGCATTCATAGGTTAGCCTATACTAGGTTACATTATGCTCAGCTCGCTTCTGCCTTTTGCATTCTTTCTGTTCCATGTTAGCACGATA
Organism: Carnegiea gigantea; assembly: GCA_029747015.1. Lineage (NCBI taxonomy): Eukaryota > Viridiplantae > Streptophyta > Magnoliopsida > Caryophyllales > Cactaceae > Carnegiea > Carnegiea gigantea. Next base: position 150,726 of record JAKOGI010001070.1, read on the forward strand.
CTCTTTCACGTCCACCTAGGACACAATAGAATGCATAAAATTTGTGATATAATTTTTGAACTTGGTTAATATGTGAATAAATTGAGTTGGCTCTTAAAACTTTCCCTCACTTCACTCCTTTCATTTGATTAATATATGTGCTACATACTGAAAGCAAGTTGTTGAGATGAACAGAGTTATTTGAAATAGTAGCATTTAATGATATGACTCTTCTCAAAAACATTAGTGTTATACCATTCCCTCACTTCAGTCCCTTCATTTGATAAATATATGCGCTTCATACTGAAAGCAAGTTGCTGAGACGAACTGAGTTATTTGAAATAGCAGCATTCAATGATACGTCCCTTCTCGAAAACGTCGGTGTTATGCTATTCTTAACACGAACGTGTTTCCCTCTGTGTTTCTTGTGTTGTTATGTACTGATGAAATTTTCAGACATTTGAGAGGTCTAAAAGACTTAAATGAGAACAGACATTAGGAATAGGGAGTGCTACATCGATAGGTGGTGAACCAAAGGCACTAATTGACTTTCAAGTGTAGTTATTTGTGTGAAATTTTGTAAAATGAAGATCGCATTCTAAATAGAGTTTCCATTCATTTTGCTTGTTTAATAAAGCAGCTAAGGATATCCATTGATTATCAGAACGTAAGCATTACAGATGTTTACAACTCAGGCACACCTGAGTCTTACATCTTGTAATGGTGCCTCTATTTCTACTTAGATGCATTCCACCACATTGTTTCACTGTATCAAAAAACACTTCTAGACGCATTCTATTGTCTTCTTTCGTTTATGTCGATTCATGTATTATATACAGCAATGGAAGTAAGGACGTAAATCTTTATTTTCCCTTTCTTGTTGCCTTTAATCTGTTGAGGATAAACATGCTGGTTCTCTATGTGTGCAAGATTGTAAGGTGTAAAATTTGGTTTCCATTTATTTTTTATTTTTTATTTTCCTACTTCACAATATAAGTGATAGTTCCGTGTACGATGATGTCATTATTTGGATACAATGTTTATCAATAATGACATCATGCTAAAAGTATGTCTGGTCTCTGTTTCGATATTACATTGTGAAATCATCATTGGATTTGATTGTCTACCTCATGATGTCCTACATATTCGAAATAACCCAAGAATATAATAACTATGAAATGACGGTTTACATTTCATACGTCAATATAAGGTAGGAGGAAATGGAAATATGCTTCCTTCTTAAGTAATTTGACAAAGTTTAAGCAGTAAATTAGATTCCAATTCAATAGTCGAGAGGAAGGGATAAACTTTCTGTGGTAGTAATAGTAACATCAACATGGCCATTTGCTACTAAGTGTAAGCTAGAATCATTTTCTATGTAATTCAAACAAGACCTTGATTGTGATTATATGATAATTTTACAAATTAGTTTTGACCAAATTGTGTTATGTGCTCACAAGAAGTATGTTTTACACATTCTTTACGCATCTTGCTATTAAATTTACCTGCTTATCTGCCACGTAGGCAATTGAAAATCAGAATTTTGGACGATCATTCACAATTTTGATTAAAGTTGGGCAAAGTAAGTTGGGCTTTGAACTTTATCTGCTTTGCATTTTTCACCTATGAAATAAGGGTATTCAATGGCAAATATGCTTCTTGGAAATTCCCGTACTTGATGTAGCAGGACTATAGTTGATAGGGTGTGGATTTAAATAATTCGACTTCTTAGAATGTATTTTAATTTGTATCAAATCACTTTTCCCTTTATTCTGCATTACCGACCTTTCCAGTATTAAATATGCTATTCTAATAATGAGTTCTTCTCTTTTATTTTTTGTACATGGCACTCTTCCTTTTTCTTGGTACTCACTTGCCCTATCTCACTCTAATTTTCTCAACCACTATGCCCCACCTAGTGCCAACGCGAACATTTTTGGGAGATTGGAGCCGAGGCACACATCTGCCATTCTTTTTATTCCAATTTCGTAGGCACGTATTTGTAGTGTGCAGTTTGTTGCATTTTGCAACTCGCAGTCTGCCTAGCAATGGCTAGGAACTACGCCGTAACAGTCATATAACTTTATGTTCAAAATCACATTCTCGATTGTCATCAACATCATTAAATTTCTTCAGTCTATTATGACATCATGTGCGGAAGACATTTTTAAAGATTTTTATATGTTGAAATATGTCAATTAAAGTTGACCTTGGAGCAACGAGTGTCACATTAGTCGGTGGCAAAATAGTGCTTTATATGATGAATACAAAACATGGTCAACCTATATATGGTCTCTGCACTTTTATGTTTTGTCTTAAGCATAGACATCGCTTATTCAGTTTGTGATCCCATTACACTAAAATAGATAGCACAAGGGAAATTATTGTTCTGCTAGCGAGAATCAGGTGTTGCTAGATATAAACCAATCCCCTGAATTTCAAAGTTCACAACAAACATTTTCTAAGAAAGGAATTCATCGCTCTCTCATTATCATCCAATTAGTATCATCATTGTCATATCTCATATCTCCTACATAGAGTCCCTATCACTAAGAGAATAGCAAAGCAAAAGAAAATACTTCAAAAATACCTTGGGGAGAAAATTTTAGAAAAACCATGAAAAGTAGACAAGTGATAATGTAAGTGGAGTAAGATTGATGGGAAAAATAGAGGAAGATAATATTATTCGACCATTTATTTTTTTGCCATTTTTTAAGCCATCATTCATTAGGCACTGCAACAACATGAGTTTTCTAGACATGAGCCTTTCCCAGGGCTGCAATACTGTTGACAAGCTTGTGGTGTGCAGTTTGGACGAGGAGAGCATTGTGGTCCTCTTTGTGGCTCTATATGATCAGCAAGGAATTGTGTCGTGCCGTCTACAGAGCTCGTGCAAACACCTATTCTTTCATTGGGTATATAAATCAAAAGGATGTTAAGCATCAATATGAAAATGTGTCAGAGATTTTGAAATAGAGAATTTAAAAAATTTATACGCACCTAATCCTCAAAATAACTAGGAAATATCTGTATATATATATATATATATATATATATATATATATATATATATATATATACATATATAATATATATATATATATATATATATATATATATATATATATATATATATATATATATATATATATCTATATATATATATATATATATAATATATATATATATACAAACACGTGTATATATATATATACATATATATATATATATGTGTGTGTGTGTGTGTGTATATATATATATATATATATAATGAAATTAAGATTGCTACTCACTGCTATATACAAGAATTGCAAATAGAAGGACAAAGGGTGTGATGGTTGTTTTGATGGCCATTTTTCAATTGAAAGTACATCTAAGTAGCTTTCAAAATAGTGTATGTCCTCGCAAGTACACTTTTGCTGGAACATAAATCCAATCTCTTGTATTTAAAAAAGTGAGCTAAATCATTTTTTGGTAGAATTTCCAATGAATTGCAATGATTATGAACGTATCACGGATTTTAGCTTGGTGAGGTGAATCTAAATATCTCAGCCTTAATGTTAGCACATTTACACATATAATTTCTACTTATGAAATATGAACGCAATCCGTGGATAGAGAGCAACAAGTAAATTGTACGCACTTGCACCATTGATTGTAACGAAACTAGCTAGAGAGCATTTTTGTGATAATATAAATGAGTTGAAAATCATAGATTTGATACGGTGTGTTGCACATGTTTGCAGTGGATTCGCAATTGCAGCTACCTATGCTCCTTCAAAATTTAAGATGTTTCGATATCTACGTGGGAAAAGTTGAGTTGGTTCATGGGGCTTCGGTTTTGTTTTCTTCGTATGCTTTAATTGCATGCAAGTAGCTTGTGTAGTATCACCCCAAGTAGGTCTTGGGGTTCCCAAAGCACATTTTAAATTAAGCTTTAGCTAAATTTCATGCATGTCAGCTGCTGTAACATTCAATAGAAAGACGGTCACCTACTGAATGCACTTTTTTGTTATTCTTCTTTTTTAATTCCAAATAAAAATGATATTTTGCTGAGTATACATTGTCAATGATTTTTATGACATGATGTTATTCCTTTATTAACCGATCATGAGAACATATTAGAGGAACATCCCCTATATCAATGTCGATTGTAATACATGAATGCACGATCTATTTGATGGTCCACTAGCCTAGATACAAGAGCTTGAAAATAATTGATCAATAATTATAAAAGAAAGTTTAGGATTTCTTTTATTATTATAAGATTATTGGGAAAAAGCAAATTTGGTTTGTTGGTAAATTGGTTAAATTTTCAAAAATAAATTTAAGGAAACAAATTAAGAGCTAAGATCCAGACATTAACTTCTGTTAAACTAGTGACACCAATTTGCCTAACCATTGCTAGATGTAAACTGAAATCATTCGCGATGCAATTCCCAAAGATTTGATAGGAATTCTGTGTTGCATTCATAGGTTAGCCTATACCAGGTTACATTATGCTCAGCTCGCTTCTGCCGTTTGCATTCTTTCTGTTCCATATTAGCACGATATTTCTCTTTCACGTCCACCTAGGAGGCAATAGAAGGTATAAAATTTGTGATATAATTTTTGAATTTGGTTGATATTTGAATAGATTGAGTTGGCTCTTCAAACTTTCCCTCACTTCACTCCATTCATTCGATTAATATATACGCTACATATTGAAAGCAAGTTGTTGATATGAACTGAGTTATTTGAAATAGTAGCATTTAATGATACGTCTCTTCTTGAAAACATTAGTATTATACCATTCCCTCACTTCACTCCCTTCATTCGATTAATATATATACTTCATACTGAAAGCGAGTTGCTGAGACGAACTGAGTTATTTGAAATAGTAGCATTCAATGATACGCCCCTTCTCGAAAACGTTGGTGTTATGCTATTCTTCACACGAACGCGTTTCCCTCTATGTTTCTTATGTTGTTATGTACTGATGAAATTTTTAGATTTGAGAAGTCTAAAAGACATAAATTAGAACAAGCTTTAGGAATAGAGAGTACTTCATTGATAGGTGGTGAACCAAAGGTATTAATCGACTTTCAAATGTAGTTATTTGCTGTGAAATTAATTAAAATGAAGATCACATTCAGAACATAGTTTTCGTTCATTTTGCTTGTTTAGTAAAGCAGCTAAGGATATGCATTGATTATCAGAACGCAAGCATTGCAGATGTTTACAACTCAGTCACACCTGAGTCTTACATCTTGCAATGGTACCTGTCTTTCTACTTAGATTCATTCCGCCACATTATTTCACTATATCAAAAAACACTTCTAGACGCATTCTATTGTCTTCGATCGTTTCTCTCAATCCGTGCATTATATACAGCAATGGAAGTATGGACGCAAATCTTTGTTTTCCCTTTCTTGTTGCCTTTAATCTGTTGACGATAAACATGCTGGTTCTATATGTGTGCAAGGTTGGAAGGTGTAAAATTTCAGTTTCCCTTTATTTTTTATTTTTCTACTTTATAATATAAATGGTAGCTCCACGTACGATGATGCCATTATTTGGATACAATGTTGTTCAATAATGACATCATGCTAAAAGAATTACTGGTATTTGTTTTGATGTTACATTGTGAAAGCATCACTGGATTTGATTGTCTACCTAGTGATGTCCTACATATTCAAAATACCCAAGAATATAATAACTATGAAATGAAGGTTTACGTTTCATATATAAATATAAGGTAGGAGAAAACAGAAATATGCTTCTTTCTTAAGTAATTTGACAAAGTTTAAGCAGTAAATTAGATTCGAATTCAATAGCCGAGAGGAAGGGATTAACTTTCTGTGGTAGTAGCAATAACATCAACATGGCCATTTGCTACTAAGTGTAAGCTAGAATCATTTTCTATGTAATTCAAATGAAACCTTGATTGCGATTATGTGATAATTTTACAAATTAGTTTTGATCAAATTGTGTTATATGCTCAGCAGAAGTATGTTTTACACATTTTTTATGGCATCTTAGTATTAAATTTACCTTCTTATCTGCCACGTAAACAATCGAAAACCAGAATTTTGGACGATCATTCACAATTTTGATCAAACTCGAGCAAAGTAGGTTGGGCTTTGAACTTGATGTACTTTCCATTTTTCATCTATAAAATAAGGGGACTCAACGACAAATATGCTTCTCGGAAATTCCCCTACTTGATCTAGCAGGACTATAATTGATAGGGTACGAATTTAAGTAATTCGGCTTCGTAAAATGAATTTTAATTTGTATCAAATAACTTTTCTCTTTATTCTGCGTTACAGACCTTTCGAGTATTAAATACGCGATTCAAATAATGAGTTCTTCTCTATTATTTTTTGCACATGGCACTCTTTCTTTTTCTTGGTGCTCGCTTGCCCTATCTCACTCTAATTTTCTCAACCACTGTGCCCGGTCTAGCGCTGGTACGAACATTTTTAGGAGATTGGAGTTGAGGCACACGTCTGCATTCTTTTCATTCCAATTTCGTAGGCACGTATTTGTAGTGTTCAGTTGCTACAATTTTTAACTCGCAGTCTGCCTAGCAATGGCTAGGAACTACGCCGTAACAGTCATATAATTTTATTTTGAAAATGACATTCCCGATTGTCATCAACATCGTTAAATTTCTTTAGTCTGTTGTGACATCATGCATGCAAGTAATTTTTAAGGATTTTTATATGCTGAAATATATCAATTAAAGCTAACCTTGGTGCAAATGTGTCGCATTGGCTGGTGGAAAAATAGTGCTTCATGTGATGAATGCAAAACATGGTCTGCCTATATATGATCTCAGCACTTGTGTGCTATGTCTTAAGCATAGACATTGCCTATTCAGTTTGTGATCTCATCACACCAAAATAGATAGCACAAAAGGAAATCATTGTTTTGCCCAAAGAGAATCAGGTATTGCTAGCATATAAACCAATCCCTTGAATTTCAAAGTTCATAGAAACTTTTTTTGAGAAATCAATTGATCACTCTCTCTTTATCATCCAATTAGTACCATTTTTGTCGTATCTCATATCTCCTACATGCAATCTCTATCACTAAGAGAATAGCAAAGCAAAAGAAAATACTTTAGAAATACCTTGGGGAGAAAATTTTAGAAAAATCATGAAAAGTAGACAAGTGATAATGTAAGTGGAGTAAGATTGATAGGAAAAACAAAGGAAGATAATACTATTCGACCATTTATTTTTTACTATTTTCTAAGCCATCATTCATTAGGCACTACAACAACATGAGTTTCCTAGACATGACCCTCTCCCAGGGCTACAATACTGTTGACAAGCTTGTGGTGTGCAGTTTGGACGTGGAGAGCATTGTGGACCTCTTTGTGGCTCTATATGATCAGCAAGGAATTGTGTCTTGCAGTCCACAGAGCTCGTGCAAACACCTGTTCTTTCATTGGGTATATCAGTCAAAAGGATGTTGAGCATCAGTATAAAAATGTATAAGAGAATTTGAAATAGCGCATTTAAAAAAGTTATACGCACTTAATCCACAAAATAACTCGGAAATATATACATATATAAATATATATATCGATATATATATATATATATACATACATATATATATATATATATATATATATATATATATATATATATATATATATATATATATATATATATATATATATATATATATATGTATAGATATATATATATATATATATATATATATATATATATATATATATATATATATATATATATATATATATATATATATATATATATATTCATAGACGTATATATGCATATATTTATATAGATATATATATATATATATATATATATGTATCATGAAATCAAAATTGCTACTCACTGCTATGTACAAGAATTATAAACAGAAGGACAAAGGGTGTGATCGTTGTTTTCATCGCCATTTTTCAATTGAAACTACGTCTAAGAAGCTTTTAAACTAGTGTATGTCCTCACAAGTTGACTTTTGCTGCAACATAATTCCAATCTCTTGTGTTTATAAAAGTGAGATAAATCGTTTTTTGGTAGAATTTCCAATGAATTGCAATGATTATGAACGTATCACGGATTTTAGCTTGGTGAGGTGAATCTAAATATCTTAGCCTGAGTCAGACCACATTTGTACATATAATTTCTACTTATGAAATATGAACACAATCCGTAGATATAGAGCAACAAGTAAATTGCATGCACCTGTACCATTGATTGTAATGAAACTAGCTCGAAAGTGTTTTTGTGATAATATAAACGAGTTGAAAATCATAGATTTGATATGGTATGTTGCACATGTTTGCAGTGGATTCACAATTGCCGTTGTGTTTGTTCGTTCAAAATTTAAGATGTTTCGATATCTACATAGGAAAAGTTGAGTTAGATCACCGGGCCTTAGTTTTGTTTTTTTTGTATGTTTTAATTGCATGCAAGTAGCCTGTGTATTATCGCACTAAGCAGGTCTTGGGGTTCCCAAATAACATTTTAAAATTAAGCTTTAACTAAATTTTATGCATGTCGGCTGCTATAATACTCAGTAGAAAGACGGTCACCTACTAAATGCACTTTCTTGTTATTCTTCTTTTTTATTCCAAATAAAAATGATATTTTACTGAGTGTACATTGTCAATGATTTTTATGACATGATGTTATTCCTTTATTAACCAATCATGAGAACATATTAAATTAACATCCCCCGATATTGATATCGATTGTATTACATGAATGCCTGATCTATTTGATGGTCCACTAGCCTAGATGCAAGAGCTTCAAAATAATTGATTAATGATTATAAAAGGAAGTTTAGGATTTCTTCTATCGTTATAAGATTATTGGGAAAAAGGGTTTGGTTTGTTGGTTAATTGGTTAAATTTTCAAAATTAAATTTAAAAAAAGAAATCAAGAGCTAAGATGCGGACATTAACTTGTGTTAAACTAGTAACACCAATTTGCCTAACTATTGTTAGATATAAATTGAAATCATTCGCTATGCAATTCCCAAAGATTTCGGTCGAGATTCTGTGCTCCATTCATAGGTTGGCCTATACGAGGTTACATTATGCTCAGCTTGTTTCTACCTTTCGCATTCTCTCTGTTCCATGTTAGCACGATATTTCTCTTTCATGTCCACCTAGGAGACAATAGAATGCATAAAATTTGTGATATAATTTTTTGACTTGGTCAATATATGAATAAATTGAGTTGGCTCTTAAAACTTTCCCTTACTTCACTCCAATCATTTGATTAATATGTAGCTGCATACTGAATCAAGTTGTTGAGACGAATAGAGTTATTTGAAATAGTAGCATTTAATGATACGTGTCTTCTCTAAAACATTGGTGTTATACCATTCTGTCACTTCACTCCCTTTATTTGATTAAAATATATGCTTCATACTAAAAGCGAGTTGCTGAGACGAACTGAGTTATTTGAAATAGTAGCATTCAATGATACGTCCCTTCTCAAAAACATTGGTGTTATGCTATTCTTCACACGAACGCGTGTCCCTCTATGTTTCTTGTGTTGTTATGTACTGATGAAATTTTCAGACATTTGAGAGGTCTAAAAGACGTAAATTAGAACAAACTTTAGGAATAGGGAGTACTAAATCGATAGGTGATGAACCAAAGGTATTAATCGACTTTCAATTATAGTTATTTGCGATGAAATCTTACAAAATGAAGATCACATTCTGAATATAGTTTTTGTTCATTTTGCTTATTTAGTAAAGCAGCTAAGGACATGGATTGATTATCAGAACGTAGGTATTACAGATGTTTACAACTCAGGCACACCTGAGTCTTACATCTTGCAATGGTACCTCTCTTTCTACTTAGATGCATTCCGCCACATTATTTCCCTATATCAAAAAATGCTTCTAGACACATTCTATTGTCGTCGTTCGTTTCTCTCAGTCCATGTATTATACAGAACGATGGAACTAAGGATATAAATCTTTGTTTTCTCTTCCTTGTTGCCTTTAATCTGTTGAGGATAAACATGCTGGTTCTCTATGTGTGCAAGATTGGAAGGTGTGAAATTTCGATTTTCATTTATTTTTTATTTTTCTACTTCACAACATAAATGATAGCTCCGTGTACGATGATGTCATTATTTGGATACAATGTTGTTCAATGATGACATCATGCTAAAAGAATGTCTGGTATTTGTTTCGATATTACATTGTGAAAGTATCATTGGATTTGATTGTCTACCTCATGATGTCCTACATATTCAAAATAGCTCAAGAGTACAATAACTATGAAAAGAAGGTTTAATTTCATATATCAATATAAGATAGGAGGAAGCAGAAATGCACTTCCTTCTTAAGTAATTTGACAAAGTTCAAGCAATAAATTAGATTCCAATTCAACAGCCGAGAGGAAGGGATTAACTTTGTGCGGTAGTAGCAGTAACATCAACATGGCTATTTGCTACTCAGTGTAAGCTAAAATCACTTTCTATGTAATTCAAATAAAACCTTGATTGTGATTATGTGATAATTTTACAAATGAGTTTTAATCAAATTGTGTTATGTGCTCAACAGAAGTATGTTTTACATATTCTTTACGCGTCTTGGTATTAAATTTACCTTCTTATCTGCCACACAGACAATTGAAAAACGAAATCTTGGACGATCATTCACAATTTTGATCAAAGTCAGGCAAAGTAAGTTGCGCTTTGAACTTTATCTACTTTCCATTTTTCATCTATCGAATAAGGGGATTCAATGACAAATATGCCTTTAATCTATTGAGGATAAACTTGTTGGTTCGCTATGTGTGCAAGATTGTAAGGTGTAAAATTTCGATTTCCATTTATTTTTTAGTTTTCCACTTCACAATATAAATGATAGTTCCGTGTACGATGACGTCATTATTTGGATACAATGTTGATCAATAATGACATCATGCTAAAAGAATGTCTGGTCTTTGTTTCGTTATTACATTGTGAAAGCATCATTGGATTTGATTGTCTACCTCTTGATGTCCTACATATTTGAAATAACCCACGAATATAATAACTATAAAGTGAAGGTTTACATTTCATATAACAATATAAGGTAGGAGGAAACAGAAATATGCTTCCTTCTTAAGTAATTTGACAAAGTTTAAGCAGTAAATTAGATTCCAATTCAGCAGCCGAGAGGAAGGGATTAACTTTCTATGGTAGTAGTAGTAACATCAACATGGCCATTTGCTACTAAGTGTAAGCTAGAATCGTTTTCTATGTAATTCAAATAAAACCTCGATTGTGATTATGTGATAATTTTACAAATTAGTTTTGATCAAACTGTGTTATGTGCTCAACAGAACTATGTTTTACACATTCTTTACGTTGGTATTAAATTTACCTGCTTATCTGGCACTCTTCCTTTTTCCTGGTGCTCGCTTGCCCTATCTCACTCTAATTTTCTCAACCACTATGCCCGGTCTAGCGCCGACGCGAACATTTTTGGGAGATTGGAGCTGAGTCACACGTCTGCCATTCTTTTCATTCCAATTTCGTAAGTGCGTATTTGTAGTGTGCAATTTGTTACATTTTGTAGCTCGACGTCTACCTAGCAATGGCTAGGAGCTACGCCGTAACAGTCATATAAATTTATTTTCAAAATGACATTCCCGATTGTCATCAACATCATTAAATTTCTTCAGTCTGTTATGACCCCATATACGGAAGCCATTTTTAAAGATTTTTATATGCTGAAATCCATCAATTACGGCTGACCTTGGAGCAACGAGTGTCACATTGGTCGGTGGCAAAATAGTGCTTCATATGATGAATACAAAACATGGTCTACCTATATATGATCTCTGCACTTTTATGTTTTGTCTTAAGCATAGACATCGCTTATTCTGTTCGTGATCCCGTTACACCAAAATAGATAACACAAGGGAAATTATTGTTTTGCAAGAGAGAATCACGTGTTGCTAGTATATAAACCAATCCCCTGAATTTCAAAGTTCACAACAAACGCTTTCTGAAAAATCAATTGATCACTCTCTTATTATCATCCAATTAGTATCATCATTGTCATATCTCATATCTCCTACATGGAGTCTCTACAACTAAGAGAATAGCAAAGCAAAAGAAAATACTTCAGAAATACCTTGGGCAGAAAATTTTAAAGAAAACCATGAAAAGTAGACAAGTGATAATGTAAGTGGAGTAAGATTGATAGGAAAAATAGAGGAAGATAATATTATCCGACCATTTATTTTTTACCATTTTTTAAGCCATCATTCATTAGGCACTACAACAACATGAGTTTCCTAGACATGAGCCTTTCCCAGGGCTGCTATCATGTTGACAAGCTTGTGGTGTGCAGTTTGGACATGGAGAGCATTGTGGTCCTCTTTGTGGCTCTATATGATTAGCAAGGAATTGTGTCGTATCATCTGCAGAGCTCGTGCAAACACCTGTTCTTTCATTGGGCATATAAATCAAAAGGATGTTAAGCATCAATATAAAAATGTATAGGAGATTTTGAAATAGAGTATTTATAAAATTTATACGCACCTAATCCACAAAATAACAAGGAAATATATATATACATATATATATATATATATATATATATATATATATATATATATATATATATATATGAGTATATATATGCACATGTATACATATATATATCTATATATAGATGTTGACCCTATTGGAAAATTGTTGGCCCTATCCTTATGTAATGTAAGGTTTTGATGATAACAAACACAAATGTAATATATACTTGAGTGTGTTGGTCGAACAGGTTCCAAATATTGTTTGGAATACTTTGAAATTACTTGGTAAACAATGCTCAAGAACAGGACTTAAGAACAGGTTCTCAAGATCAGTTGGCTGGCAAGACTTTCCAGAACTTCAAAACAGCCTTAAGAACAGTTCTGAGAAGTGTTTGGAGCAGCAAGATAAGTTTTTACAAGATGTCTGGTTGAATCAACAAGAGTCTTTGTTTTGCTATGGTCTTCATTTTATTAGATTCTTATTAATATGCCAATTAGAAAGTCTTGATTCAACATTCACTTTGAAATGGTTTTTCTCTTTGAAAAATTTCAGAACACTGTCTCAGAACAGTTCTGAAAACAGGGTGTTCAAGGTGTTTTCAAGCCAACTCTGCAAAACTGATTTTTCACGATTTCTTCCTTGATTTTTGGGCTAACATTTCTGAGATTTTTTGATAGATTTTCTGCTGACTGTTAAGTCCAAAAAAGGCTATGTTTGGCTTTGAAAAACTTGGGGAGAATTTCAAGCCTATTTTTTGTTCTCCAAGTAACAACATCTCTATTTTTAGAAAATGCCTGAATTTGTGGAGAAAATCATGGGCTTACTTGCTGAGAGTTTGTGGCTGACATTTAGCCGTGCAACTCAAGTAGTTAGTGGGAAAATTGAGCTCACACTTCCTACTTCTTACGGCCTAAGCATTTCTTTTTTTAGAAAATACATGTGACTATTCCAACAGGTTTTTTATTTAAGCAAGTCTCCATATTCATTTTTCTTCCTCAGTTTTCACAGCAACTTTCAAGAGTTTTATGAGCTAAATTTCCAGAGAGAAAACTGACCAAAGTGTGTGCAAAATTGAGCTTTCCAAATTGGCATACTAGGCGCATATTTGTACCTTACAGTAGCTTATTCAGAAGCATTCAAAAGTAAGGTGTCCATCTTATTCTCTCTCTTTCAAAAGGGAGTTGAGTATGTCCAGTCAAGGGCACTTTTGGACGTGGGGTAATCGGTCTTAGGGAAGACGGTTACGTGTGAGTTACAAGTTGTAACGGTGAGGGTTACATTGTAATGTGTTTAGCCCGAATAGTGAAGTGGTGTGAAAATCCTATAGAGGTAGGTCGTGGTTTTTCATCTCAGTTGGGCTAGAGGTGTGTCCACGTAAAAATCCTATGTTCACCTTCTCTTCTACTTATTTCCGCTGCATTTTCATTTTCTAGGCGTGTTACAGACAGTCTGTCCGAATATTGCCTAAGCCTGTTTCCAGAAAACTATGAAAATTTGGCAACACAATTCACCCCCCTCTTGTGTTTGTGTACTCTCATTTCTATCAAGTGGTATCAGAGCGGGTTCTCATTTAAAGGCTAACACCTTGAGAGATCCTAGAAGATGAGTACACCACAAGGAATGCTTGAAGGTCAATCTGTGACCCGACCACCATACTTTAATGTTCAACATTATAGTTGGTGGAAGAATCGCATGGAAAACTATGTTCAAGCTGATGATTATGAGTTATGGATGATTATCAAGAATGGTCGACTCATTCCCAAAAAGGCAATCGAAGATGGGAATATGGTTCCCAAGGAGCCTCAGGAATTCAATGCCGAAGATTTTAAGATGATGGAAAAGAATGCAAAGGCCAAAAAACTCTTGTATTTTGGTCTTGGTCCTAATGAGTACATTCGTATTTCTGAGTGCAATTCAGCCAAAGAGATTTGGGATGCCCTTCAAGTAGCTCATGAATGCACAAATCAAGTGAAGCAATCAAGAATTGAGCTTCTTATGAGAAAGTATGAGCTATTTGAAATGAATGATAAAGAAACGGTGATGGAGATGTATACCCGCTTCACCCATATTACTAATGAGCTAAAATCATTAGGAAAGGCCTTCACCACTGAGGAATTGGTGAGGAAAATCCTATGATTTTTGCCACAGTCATGGGAAGCCAAAGTCACGGCCATTCAAGAGGCCAAGGATATGAAGAAAATCTCCTTGGATGAACTCATTAGCAATCTCCAAACGTATGAGCTTAGGAGAAATTCTCAACAAAAAGAGGAGATCAAAAAGGACCGAGGCATTGCTCTAAAGGTCTTGGAGGAGGATAGCTCGAACTTGATGAGGAAGAAATGGCCATGATCACCCGAAAATTCAAGAAGTTCTTCAAGAAGGCCAAGGAAATGTTAAGAAGAAAAACTTCAGCAAGTTGAGGAACAATGATAGGGAACAGTTTTCAGGTTGTTTCAAATGTGGTAAGCTTGATCACATTGTGAAAAAAATGCCCTTTGCTGAAAGATGAACAAGAGCCCGAATAGTCTAGGAAACAAGGCAGAAAACAGGTTGGAAACAGTTCAGCCAGACGTTTCTCAAGGGCAACGCTTGCGGCTTGGGGTGATTCTACCGAGGACGAGGAAGGGACTGAAGAAGAAGATGCTGCTGTAGCTCTTATGGCCATAAGTGACTCTGACTCAAATGATGAGCCTCTGGACAGCTTAGCTCAACTTTAGGATAAGGTACGTGGTCTAAATAAAGCCGAACTTGAAGAGTTATTATTCACTTTGGTGGATGAGTGTGATGCTATTAATTTTGAAAATTGTATGTTAAAGGATGCATGTTCTGAGTTAAAAAGGGATATTAGAGAATTAGAGCATGAAAACAAAATCCTTAAAAATAAAAAAATAGAAATTGATATCAAGAACATTGTTTTGCATGAAGACCTCAATAAGTCCAAACAGACCTTAAGTATGAAAGAAGAAGCTTTTGCTACTAACTTCACTAAGCTTGAAAATGAGTCCCTTGAACTGAAACAGAAGCTTGAATCCCTGCTTATTGAGAACAGTAAATTGCTTGAAAAATTAAAACAAGTAGAATCAGACCTTGCTGCAAACAGGCGCTGAAACAGGTCCTCACAGGTGCTAAATTGGCTGAATACTCATTATAACCAATGCAAGAAGGGACTAGGTTTTATGCCTAAACGAACCGTTTGCCTAGTCAATAAGAAATATGCAGGTCTACCTGAAAATGTTGTTTGTTTTCATTGTGGTAAAACGGGTCATTATCGGTATGCTTATCCCATAAGAAGGTATGCCATGGAAAGGAACTTGATTTATGTGAAGCAAATTTGGGTTAGAAAAGATGAGCTTCGTATGTCTAAGGGAATGGGACCCAAGTAGATCTGGGTTCCCAAAACTAACCCCTAATTTATTTTACAGGCTAAAGTGAGAGGGAACAATCTGGCAAACAACTCAGCAAATAGCCTAGGGAACAACCCAGAGAACAACCTAGGAAACAGCCTAGGAAACAACCCAGGAAATAGCCAGCTGTGGTATGTTGATAACGGATGTTCAAGGCATATGATTGGTGAGAAATCCAACTTCCTCTCACTTACAGCGTCAGAAGGAGGGAGTGTGACATTTGGTAACGGCAAGTCCGGGACAATTATCGGAATAGGTAAGATAGGTGAGTCACTCTCCCATTTTATTGACAATGTATATCTTGTAGATGGTTTGAAACATAATTTACTTAGTGTGTCCCAACTGTGTGATAAAGACAACCTAGTAGTGTTTTCTCCAACACGTTACTTGGTTGTTAATATGAACACAGGAGATGTCGTGTTGAGGGCGAAGCGACACAAAAATGTTTAGAAAGTGTGTATTTCTTCCCTTCCCCAAAACAATCTGACCTGTTTAAGTGCTTTGAATGATGATGTTATGCTCTGGCACAAGAGACTAGCTCATGCAAGTCTCTCTCTTTTGAATAAATTGGTTTCCAAAGATCTATTCGTCGGTTTACCTTCCATCAAATACAATGATGGCAAGGTATGTGACGCTTGTGCTAGGGGGAAACAAGTCAAAAATTCTTTTAACTTGAAAAATTGTGTTAGCACTACCCGACCTCTCGAAATGTTACATGTCGATTTGTGTGGTCCTATGAGGATCACAAGTAGAGGCGAGAAGAGGTATGTGCTTGTGTAGTGGATGACTACTCTTGTTTCACTTGGACCTTGTTTTTGGCTTCTAAAGATGAAACATTTGAAAAATTTCTTGCATTTCTTAAAAAGATTGAAAAGAGAGTAGGGCACTCATTAGTTTGCCTAAGGTCTGATCATGGCACAGAATTTGAAAATTCGAGTTTTATTGACTATTATAATGAGCATGGTGTTGATAATAATTTCTCAGCTCCAAGAACACCCTAGCAGAACGTGGTGGTAGAGCGTAAAAATCGAACTCTAGGAGACATGACTAGAACAATGCTTATTGCTAGTGGTCTTGCTAGAAACTTTTGGGCGGAAGCTTTGAACACATCATGTTACATTATCAATAGATGCATGATTAGACCTATTCTGAAGAAAACTCCTTATGAACTTTTCAAGGGTAAAAAACCCAATATTATGCATTTGAGAGTATTTGGCTGTAAATGTTATGTGCATAATAATGGGAAGGATGCCTTGGGGAAGTTTGATCCAAGGAGTGATGAGGCAATCTTTCTTCGGTACTCCTCACACAGTAAGGCTTACAAAGTATTCAATAAGCGAACCTTGTGTGTTGAGGAGAGTGTGCATGTGCTTTTTGATGAAACTAACTCTCTAGTTGAGATTGATGCACAGGATGATGATTTCGAAACTGGGCCTTGCTAAGAAAAATTTGTTGCTCACACGTGAAGAAGGTAAGTATCCCGAGGATGGACCAGGGCCTGGAGCTGTTTCCTTGGAAGATGGGCAAGGTCTGAACCAAACAGGGGGAAGTATTGCTGAACCCAGTTTGGAACAAAACCAGCCTAACACTACAAAAACAGGCTCCAGAATAGGCTCGGGAATAGGCTTCTAATCATGCTCAGGAACAGGCTCCGGAACCGTTTCTGAACCTGTTTCACCAAGTATCCAAGCAAGAGTAGAAAGCGTGTCTGTGGATCCGCTTACTCCACGACCATGGAAGCACCAAAGTTCGCACCCTCTTGATCAAATTTTGTCTGACATTAATACAGGAGTGCAAACTAGATCTAAGCTTAAAAATTTCTGTGCTTTTTATGCTTTTCTCTCTAATATTAAGCCAAAAAATGTTAATCAAGCTCTTGCAGATTCAGATTGGGTCACGACAATGCAAGAGGAGCTTCATTAGTTTGAAAGGAACAAGGTATGGCTCATTTTCTTGGACCCTGTTTGGTATCTTGGGCAACCAAGAAACAACACTCAGCTGCCATGTCCACAGCAGAAGCTGAATATGTTGCAGCTGCCTCTTGTTGTGCTCAACTATTGTGGATAAGGCAACAACTCAAAGACTTTTGTGTTGACACGGGATGCATTCCTATTTTTTGTGATAATACAAGTGCAATTAATATTTCTAAAAATCCATGTCAACATAAAAGAACTAAACATATTGACATTCGTCACCATTTTTTGAGAGATAATGTTGAAAAGGGTTTGATTTCAATGAGTTTTTGTGCCACTAATAAACAAATTGCTGATATTTTCAACAAGGCACTGAATAGAGAATAGTTTGAGAAGAACAGACTGGAATTGTATTAAAACAACTTAAGCATGCTTAATTAACCCCCAATGCTTGTCCAGTTAAAGGGCTTTTCAGGTCAAACATCTTGATTCATTGGATGCAGTGAACTTCTGTGTTAGAATTAGCACATGTGTGGAATATAACCTGCTGACAATCATTGAGGTCTGATGATATTGCCCTCATTGTCCTATGTTACTGAACAACTGACAGTGAGAACAAGCACCAAAAACAGGTATGGCCACTGTTTGTCACTTTGTGCGAATCAGGTAGTTAATTTAGTTGTTGAGAATTTTTTTTTTTCTCTTTCCCGAAGCGTGCACAGCTGGGAGACTTAATGCTTCTCTTTTTCGGTTGAAAGCTAGTCGACCCTTTAGCTCCCTTGCCCGCTCACTTCGCTCATCAACCATCGAAAATCTCTCTCTCAATCTCTCTCTCTCTCTCAAACCACAACCCTAATCTCTCAAAACCCAAGCTTCTCTTCAGCTCCAATGGCGACCTCCGGCAGTAGCTCCTTCGCCTCTGTGAAACGCAGCACCACCACCTCTTAAGCTCCGGTCTCGAAGCGCATGCGCATGGCGTCTCTGCCGACGTCCACATCTCTGCCCTTGTCGGCGGCTACAGCACCGGTACCAATCAGAGGTACGGGATTCAATTCTCTACCCCCTTTGCGTATTATCTCTACAATTTTTGCTTTCTTGAAGCGTCTAGACTTACGAACGGTGGGGATGAAACTGGGTGATGTTCCTCCTGAATTTGGATGGGATTTGGTATTGTTTAAGCCTAACGTGGAACCAACTGGGTCTAAGGTGTTCTTGAACCTAGTGTGGGTTAAGCTGTGTCTAATGATGTTCTTGAAGTAGACACGGCTCAATTAGGACCTGAACCTCGTTCTGAACTGGGTAAAGCCCGAACGGGGTCTGCACCTGTTTTCTTTGACAGAATGGATGACCTCGTCATTACTTTGGATCGGGTGGAAGAACTTGAGGAGACTAACAATGATGGGTCTGATTCAACCATAGAGGTTCTCCAACCTCAGCCCTTCCAGAAAACTAGACCGGTTGAATGGGGGCCTAGACGTTGGTTTAAAACCACCACTTCCAAACCTATTTCCTCACCTGTTCGTAGACCTCGACCCGCAATTCTGGTTCACCCTCTGTCTCTTCTCAGCTAAAAGAAGTAACTGAACCTCCTATTACAAAAGCCTCTGCCAAATCTACCAATAAATCCACCCAGTCTCCTTCAGAAAAAACCCAGAACACTCGAACCAAAAGGAAAGCTGTTTCAGAACAAGTGCCAGAACAGGTGCTTGAAGAATTACAAATTGAGGAGATTGTTTCCTCCCCAGATAACACAGCAGCTAAAGACAAAGGCAAAGCCCCTGCCGAACAGGCTTCCAAACAGGTGCTTGCCTCTACTCCATCTGCGAAGCCTTCCTCCAAAAGAGCCTCATCAAAGAGAATGGCTGCTTCCGACCAGGTGCCCCAACAGGTGCCCATAGAAGCAAAGCCTGATGAAACCAAATCCAAGAAAGTCAAAACAACCATGACCATAGTAGCCAAAGTTGCCCATTTTCTCCAAAGGAGTATGGTACGGGGCAAAATTGTAAAAGTTGCTTATTTTCAGGATCAGGGCCTGGAGATGTTCTTAGATAAACTTACAGCCCAGGGTTGGTTAGACCTCTTTGCAAACACCCAGAAAGGGTGTTCAGTACCTGATTTAGTAGAATTCTATGCCAGCTGTAATGTTGCTAATGGTATGGTGACAAGTGTGGTCAATGGGAAAAGATTGCGATTCAATGCTAAGAAATTGGGGGAAATCCTAGGAGTTCCTGCTGTGGGCTTTGGGATGTATTGAGGGAAAACAAGACAATGCTTGAAGCTAAGATATTGCTTAAATTGACTCAAAGGTTGAGTCAACAACTAGGTTTAAAAACACCCTGGTTAATCAAGAAAGGGGAGATGACACCTTGTTATTGTTGAGCGGTAAATTTACCTATTTTACGTGCCTCTTTCACCCACTTTTAGCTCGTATAATAACTTAATTCTTAGGATTTTACCTTGTTTTATTTATGTTTTGTAGGAAATAACTCCAAATCAAACAAACGTCGCGGAAAGGGACGAAGATGGGACAAAACGATGAAAATCAGCGAAAACAGGCGAAAAACAGCAGTGCACGGCCATCCTGCAGGAGGCACGACCGTGCACCGGTGGCCGAAGCCACGCACGGCCAGCACGGCCAGGCGCACGGCCGTGCGTGGTGGCGCACGGGCCGGCCGTGCGTCGGGCCTGGGTTCGCGATAAATCCCTTTTCGGGCGTCTGTTCAGGGGTCGTTCGGGGGGTTCGCACGGGGATTAGCTCTGGCGATTCTTTGGCGATTTCTAGGTTAGTTTAGGTTAGATTTTAGTTAATAAGGGAGATTAGTTTAGGATTGAAGATTGTAACATTGAATTCAACCTTTGAATCTCAAGTTCTTCATCAATTCAAGACTAAGTTTTCTCCTCCTCTCTCTATTCGTTGCTATGTTCTTGTTGTTTTAATTCTTGTTTTACTTTGTTTAGTTTATATGTTTAGTTTTGTTGTTAATTTATGTTATTTACTTGTTTAGATTCGTTTTAATTCATTTCCTTTGCTTTGTTCTTCATGTTCTTGCACTTGTTTGGTTAGTTTAGGTTTTGATTGTTCTTGATGTTTTGTTGGTAGATTGTGTTGGCTTGGGTTGTGATTAGCCTCTTGATGGCTAATTAATCTTGTATTTGGCCTAACCATACTCAATCTATGCTTAGAACCTAGAGTTTTCCTTCACGCCCGCCAAGTGTTCGATGAAATGCCTGAGAGGGTTTTCATCCATATTTTTGGGCGATTGACTTATGCTGAGAGGTGAGGTCAATTTGCTAGTGTGGGAGAGAGAATGGTTGAGTTCGGGACATGAGAATAGTATCCGAATCGAGCTAGGTCCGGGGTCGCTAGTTTTGTGGTCTAGTTGGGCTAACCCCATGAGAATAGGCGGTTAGACTAACTAGACTAGCTCATGACCCTTGAGAGAGGGCTTGAGTGGTCTTTGATGGTGCAACCGACCATCTCTTGTTCGTAGCGTGGTTTGGGTAGGTTACGACTCATCTTGGTTAGTTAGTTTATCCATTGGTAAAATCACAACTCCAAGTCGTTTGTTTCTGTGTTTATAATGTAGTTTAGTCCTTCACCCTTCGATCCTGCCTAGCTCGAGACGCTTTAGCTAGCCCTGGTAGTTGGAAACACAATTCCCTGCGGACGACACCCCAGGTACTCAACGATACACCTTGCACTTGGGGTTTATAAATATTAAAACTCTGTTTTTCCTGCAACAAATTTTTGGCGCCGTTGCCGGGGAGTTGGCGTTTTTCGATATTGGGGTTTACTTTAGCATTCGAGGCTAGGCCTTTTAAAAATCCAAAAAAAAAAAAATTCAAAAGAAAAAAATTCAATGGCAATTTTCCATTTTCCCCAATGTGAGCAAGAACTATTTTACCGTTATTGGGATCGTTTACATGCTTATCTTGCTCAATGTGCTTCTTGCGGATGTTTATATGGGAAATGGGAAATATTGCATGTTGTTGATGAGGGTGTGAATTGTGAGACCCATGCTCTTTTGGAGCATTGGGATTTCTATGCTCGAAATGTTGATGAAGCTTGGGAATTACTTGAGTGGTTGGCTTGGGATACTTATGAATTTGAAACTAGTTGTTCTGATTCTTGTTCCCCACCCCCTTATATCCATAATTATGCCCCTCCTGTGTGCGAAATTTGCCATTGTTCTGACCACACCAGTAATTCTTGTCCCTATTATATTTCTAATAAAGGCTTTGCTAGACTTAGCAATATGATAGAGACGATGAATAGGCAACAAGTTGAGTTTGCTGAGTTTGTTAATCAAAATCGGGAGTATGACCTATCACCCGAGACTGACCCTAGTTCTAGTGCTCCTAGACTTGATGTCAATCTGTGTGATGATGGTGCGTCTTTTCCTCCTCTACAGTCCGGACTAGAGGACGTACTTGACCCTCCCTTGACCACTTCACTCACTGTTGCTTCATCCTTTCCTAATACCCTTTGGGACAACACTGCGCTTATCATGACCTTCCCTGATACACCTTCCCCTTTAGCTCAGTCGACGGAGTTCGAGGTAGGTGAGACCTTTGGCGTTAGCGCTAGTGTTGAGGAGGATGATACTTGGTCTGAGTCCGACAATGTCTTTATTGAGGTGCATACTTTTTATGGGACTCCCACAGGGACTTCATGCATGGATGTTGTGGTTGCAGGGCCAACTAGTCCTGATTTTGTTGATAATATATCCCCCACCTCTCTTGCTACATTCCATGCTTCCTCTTCATGTTCACCACCCTCCCATTCCCCTAAGTGTTGTGATTTGTCACTTATCGATCCTCATGTGATACTCGAGGGGAATGTGATTTACTGTTCTGAGCATCTAGGTACTTTTAGAGGGTATGACCCCCTCTTTGATCCTTATCGTCTGTACCTAGAGAGCATGCCTAGAGAAATCGCGTTAACTATTGTATTTGATTATTCTGCTAATTTCTCACAGGTATCTGGTGAGTTTAAGAGGGCACTAACTATGTTTGCTCCATCTTTACTAGTGTTCTCTTACTCACACCATTCTGAGCTGCATGCAGCAATGCATGATAAGCTCCTATGAGCTTTGACTGCATCCGAGCTGACGACTCGCATCTTGAGCGGCAAGGAGTGGCTGATGCTCCTTAAGCCGTCATGGCATAGTTCGGGTACATTCAGTACCCGACCTGGTATAATCGTTCTCACTCTTCTCTCCCCCCCTTCTTTTTATTTTTCTTTTCTTTCCTTTTTGTTTTTGTTTAGTTGTGAATATTAAGATTGTGTTTTTTGGTTGGTGATCATCTTGTGGTGAAATGTGGATGTTGTTGAGCCGTTGTTGGCTATGATCACCATTTTTGTATTTTTGTGGATTTTTATTGTGTTGTGATTGGTGGTGTTGTTGGATTGGTCTAAATTTATTTTTGGTGGTGTTAGTTTGCATATATGTGTGATCTTATTTTTGTTTGGGTGAGATTGTGTTTTTGGGAGAGTGTGTTAGCTTGTGTATATATTTGTCGATTTTGTATGTCTTGTGTTTGTTTTTGTTTTCTTTATTTTTGTGTGTTGGTGATGACTCACGGCTCCCAATGAGGACATTGTGAGATTTCGGTGTGGGGGTGGGTCATCTCCCCTTTTCTTTTTATTTTTGTGAAAATTTTTCATTTTTGTGTAAATTTTTCAATTTTTCTCTTTTTTGTATAAATTTTTCTTTTCCTTTTGCATTTAAGGGAGTTTTTTACTATTTTGATTAGCCTTGATCCCTGATACCTTGGCTATTAGCTCGTATGTAAGTATAATGTGCATGATAGATGTTCATCCCCAGTCTGTCGTTCTAGACCTCAGTTCTAACCCCAACAATCCATCGTAATTTTGTAATCCAGTCCTGAATTCATGTATTGTCATCGTCCTGAATTCTTAGTCTTTCACGATCGACTCTCCCACTGTCTACTGCACAGTTCTCTTTATATGGGCTGGCACCCCCTTTTTCCAAAACAAAAGCAAAAAAAACAAACAAATTCAAACGCTACTGGGTGCATCCCTTTGAGGCGTGACATGAGTTTGTAATGAAAAATAATAATGGAAAGAAAAAAAGTGGGGAAGAAAAGAGTTAGAAATGACAAGCACCCCTTTGAGGCATGCGCTACTGGGTGTTACCCTTTGAGGCAATACTGCTACTGGGGAAGCTTGCTTTCCATGCTAGCCATTCGAAAAGGTAGCTTGTGTCAATTGCGTGGGATTGAGTTTGGTTTTGGTAGGCTTAGTTTTAGGGTGATGATACACTTGCACACAGGCACCAGGATGGATTCATTATTTTCATGCGTCGTGGGGTGAAAAGCTGATATCTGAATGCCATTCTTTGGGATGATGTGTCCTGAAATGCATATAACGCTTGTGTACAGACTAATGCTTGAGCTACTAGGGGGTTTTGGTTGATCCGAACGTGTACAGTTCACCCGGATGTATATATTTTTTTTTGTCATTTTCATTTTTCGATTTTGTTTTCTCTTTTCTTTGTTTTCCCTTTTTGAGATTTTGTGGGTATATCTTCTGCAAACTCTCACGAGACCTTACTCGTCCCCTTGGGGTGACCAAGGGGTTTAAAGGGCTTGTTGCATACGCTAAATGCAACCGTGATTCCTACGAAAGTGAGTTAGTTGTTTACTTTAGTTTTTCTTTTATTTTGCTCGAGGACGAGCAAAAGATAGGTGTGGGGGTGTGTTGAGCGGTAAATTTACCTATTTTACGTGCCTCTTTCACCCACTTTTAGCTCGTATAATAACTTAATTCTTAGGATTTTACCTTGTTTTATTTATGTTTTGTAGGAAATAACTCCAAATCAAGCAAACGTCGCAGAAAGGGACGACGATGGGACAAAACGATGAAAATCGGCGAAAACAGGGGAAAAACAGCAGTGCACGGCCATCCTGCAGGGAGGCACGACCGTGCACCGGTGGCCGAAGCCACGCACTGCCAGCATGGCCAGGCGCACGACCGTGCGTGGTGGCCGTGCGTCCCGGCACGGCCGTGCGTCGGGCCTGGGTTCGCGATAAATCCCTTTTTCGGGCGTCTGTTCAGCGGGTCGTTCGGGGGGTTCGCACAGGAATTAGCTCTGGCGATTCTTTGGCGATTTCTAGGTTAGTTTAGGTTAGATTTTAGTTAATAAGGGAGATTAGTTTAGGATTGAAGATTGTAACATTGAATTCAACCTTTGAATCTCAAGTTCTTCATCAATTCAAGACTAAGTTTTCTCCTCCTCTCTCTATTCGTTGCTATGATCTTGTTGTTTTAATTCTTGTGTTTACTTTGTTTAGTTTGTATGTTTAGTTTTCGTTGTTAATTTATGTTATTTACTTGTTTAGATTCGTTTTAATTCATTTCCTTTGCTTTGTTCTTCATGTTCTTGTTCTTGTTGGTTAGTTTAGGTTTTGATGTGTTCTTGATGTTTTGTTGGTAGATTGTGTTGGCTTGGGTTGTGATTAGCCTCTTGATGGCTAATTAATCTTGTATTTAGGCCTAACCATACCCAATCTATGCTTAGAACCTAGAGTTTTCCTTCACGCCCGCCAAGTGTTCGATGAAATGCCTGAGAGGGTTTTCATCCATATTTTTGGGCGATTGACTTATGCTGAGAGGTGAGGTCAATTTGCTAGTGTGGGAGAGAGAATGGTTGAGTTCGGGACATGAGAATAGTATCCGAATCGAGCTAGGTCTGGGGTTGCTAGTTTTGTGGTCTAGTTGGGCTAACCCCATGAGAATAGGCGGTTAGACTAACTAGACTAGCTCATGACCCTTGAGAGAGGGCTTGAGTGGTCTTTGATGGTGCAACCGACCATCTCTTGTTCGTAGCGTGGTTTGGATAGGTTAGGACTCATCTTGGTTAGTTAGTTTATCCATTGGTAAAATCACAACTCCAAGTCGTTTGTTTCTGTGTTTATAACGTAGTTTAGTCCTTCACCCTTCGATCCTGCCTAGCTCGAGACGCTTTAGCTAGCCCTAGTAGTTGGAAACACAATTCCCTGCGGACGACACCCCAAGTACTCAACGATACACCTTGCACTTGGGGTTTATAAATATTAAAACTCTGTTTTTCCTGCAATAGTTATCGGTTGCTCTTCTGGTTTATCATCAAAAACATCATCTCCTGGGGCCAAGGGCATAACCTTGCGAATGCAATGGATCAGTACCTTACTGATCTCCTGGACCGGGGGGAGCAGATCAACCTACAAGCCATCATGATCAATCATATCTCCCGCATTACAAACACGGCTAGGGAACATGACCTGGGGTATGGTTTTCTCCTGACTTCGGTATTTGAGCACTTTGAGATTTCTTTACAGAAGAAGGTAGGGGTGCAAGTGAAAGATGAGATAGGTAGCAGCACCCTGATCAGTTGTGGGTTCAAGATTGCAAAGGGTGAGACTGCTGGTTCCGAACAGGGGGCCCGAACACCCTTCACCCCTGTTTCTGGTCCTTCCTCCAATGAGCCTTCTGTTGATGCCTTGCTTCTGGACCAGAAGACCGAGCTCGCTGAGGTTAGAGCTGCTCTTGCTAAGGAGAAGGCTCTCAAAGCCAAGCGCCATGAGGATCTAATGTCGATTCTTTTAGTTCTCATAGCCAAATTCTCTTCTCCTCCACCCCGAATCTGCCCAACCCCCTGATCCTTCCCTGTTCTATCTTCCTTTATTTTTCAACCTGTTCTCAACAACTTTTTTTCACTATCTGGTTGTGCTTTGTGACTGACAATGGTTTATGCTAATCTTGGTTAGATCTGCTGTAATGCTGTGCTATGCTTGTCTTCTTGTTGTTATTTGTTTATGCGTGACTCGGATGGCCAATATCATTAACGTACCATATACTTGAGTGTATCGCAGGTTATTTTTCCTCCATTATCCAAGTGGTGGTGATTGCAAACACCCTGGTTCTATTTGTTTGATCTGACCACCCTTTTTCGATGACGTCAAAAGGGGGAAGATGGGCATGACCATGATTGTTATAGTTTGACTTGGATTAAAGTTGACTTCTTAAACTCTTTTTCTCTTCTATGGCTTCACTGTGTGGCACTAACTTGCTTTTGCCTTTTATGTCAATATGGTTAATGTGGTCATTTGGTTTGTCACCATCAAAAAGAGGAAAATTGTTGACCCTATTGGGAAATTGTTGACCCTATCTGTAACACCCCCAGCCCCTAGGCCAGAAGCGTTACGCTTTCCTAACTTCTTACTTAATTCCTGGGACGAAATGGGCAGAGTTCCCCCTAAAAACTGACCATTTCCAGGCAAAAAGCCTTACAATAAGTCCCTGTAAATCAACGGAAGCGCAAACATTTGAAACATAGCTCAACGGCCACACGCCGGAGTTTATAACTCAACGAGCCACGCGCTCGGAGTACACCAACCAGATTGATTTATGAATAAAGAAGAAATGGAAGATACAACTCAATGGTTAACAAAACCGGAGTATTAAGATTTACATCCCAAAACATAGCTAAATTAAATCAAGAAGACATCTAACTAACTTGATGGTTGGCTCAGGCGGCCATACAGAGCGACCTTTATACCATATGCATTACATGAACTAGAATAATCGTTTACAGACCTTTATAAACTAAGAGTACATTACATGACTTCATTAAACACGTAAGATCCCTTGAATGAGCACATACAACGCCTTGTAAGCAACGATAGGTTCCTTCTGGACTTATCTAACTCAACTTCTTCCTGTCAGAAAGAAAACCTGGGGAAAAGGGGAAAGAGTAATGGGATGAGCAACCACACGCTCAGTGAGTGTCCCCCAATCCCCTTAAAACCAAAACCGTTGCAAGCAATACTATCTTTACTAGTCACATATCACGTTTCCATACTTTACTATCATAATAGATATTCATAGAACCTTAATGGGAGGATCACTAAACATAAACTTCACTGCGACCACTCATTCATATTTCTAGGTTCCTCAATGACGGAGTTCTTTACTAGCAAGCAGTTAGGCACGTGAGTAAGTATTGAAGGCTAAGTATAAGGGTCTTTTCTTTTCATAACATAACTTCCTAATACTCCATTTGAACTACACATGAACCCTCAATCATATGATGAGTATATAAGGTTATCCCTTTTCATAAATACACTTTTCTTGGCATTTCATTCATATAATATACATATCACACACATAAACACATATCAACGTTCATTCTTTTAGGAAGAGACACCTTCATTCATGGAATTTTTAACGTGCTATAACTTTCTTTCTCATCTCATACACTTTAAATCAGACAGATTTGCTATGGATAAGAATGATGCCACATAAGATTGGAATTCACGTTCAACCATACTTAAAAATCATTCATAATACATCCATTGAAAGCTTTCCTTTAATACACAGGCTAAGAATCCACATTCATCATATTTAAGAACATTTTCTTTAAATCTGCATTGAAACTTTCTTTGAACATTGAAAGCATTTCATAACCTTGAGGTTCTCAACCTTTTGGGAGAGTTTACATTTCGTGTTCGTCGTAAAACGACCCTTACAAGCATTTCAAATTCATTTCATATGGCCTCTTTGGGCCCGTAAAACATTCTTTTACTTTAAAACGTATAAAATGGCAAAGGCCAATTGCTTTCCTTAACTTAGTACGAAAATACTTCTGGCATAAGATCATTACAGGGTGCTGATTGGGTGAGAACTATTCTCGACCCCATAGTGAGACCTAACGCTCACGCTTAAGCTCTTACTCCCGGGATGGCTACATATAACATATCGGACCATTACATTAGCCCTCGTCAGGGCCTCTAGGGTTTATCCGGACTTATCCCCTAGGTTAACATTACATCATATCATATTGTCCGCAGCACATTATCTTAGCCACTTAAAGCGTATCAGCCATAACGGCTAGTAATTTTCCGTTTCAAACAATAAAGTCATTCGACGTATAATTCCCATCTCCCTTTTGTTAAGAACGTTTTAGGAATTCCTTCCAAACATTATTTAGATAGCTAAAATAGGCCATAGCTCATTACTAGACATGGCTATTATTCATTTAAAACACATGAAAAGTCATTTGCTAAAACATCACCCTTCCACACACATGTTACATTTTAAACATACAAGGAAAAAGGGAAATACACATATCACATTTAAACACTTCGTAATCATTTCAACACAATGAGTCACACATGGCCTCGCAATCCACACGATTGCGGTAATTTCACAACCCGAACTCCCTCCTCACAAGCACCGTACCACAAGACCTCGAACGCTCATAATTCTTTCCTCAAACCATCCAAATACCAACTCGTTTCATTGATTTATTAATACAACATATTATCATACTAATTAATGAAAAGGTAAGATTTAGGTACTTACCTGGGCAAGCAGCACCACTTGGCGGTGCGTTAGAGCAAGCATACGTACGCATATGTATACCATCACGTACACACATAAAACTATAGAACTTTACTTGGGAATTCATACATGATAAGGCTCCAAACATTTATAAATTTACTTCAGAGTTAGTAGGCCTTTATGGGATAGTTAAGCATATAGGCGATCATAGACTGATTAAACATTTATATACATAAACTTTAAACACGTACGATGCACTTCGAAGTTCATACACGATCATGGAACGACCAAACATTCATAAATGTTGGCTTTAAAAACATACGACGCACTTTGAAGTCCACACAATCATGGAACGACCAAACATTCATAAACGTTGGTTTCGAAGTTACAAAACAAGTCCAATTGAGCTATTTCATCATAATACGATTC
This sequence comes from Carnegiea gigantea, assembly GCA_029747015.1. NCBI lineage: Eukaryota > Viridiplantae > Streptophyta > Magnoliopsida > Caryophyllales > Cactaceae > Carnegiea > Carnegiea gigantea. Next base: position 180,319 of record JAKOGI010001070.1, read on the forward strand.
TAAACGTTCACTATCTACATCGAAATTACTATTCGAATCGAAATAAACCACTTAAACATAATACGACTTTAGGCATTCAATTATTATGTCTAATTTACTACTCAGGTATAGACTAGCTAAATACACAACTATCGATTCCAACCATACTCATCTCTTTTCGAAGCTATTAATCAAGTATGAATCATTTAAGTGTACTTATGTCGATTCAAAGCATTCATAATTCATTTTGTGCTAAACTTTTAGGCATGAACTAGCTAAATTCACTTGAATCGATTCTAAACACGTTAAACTAACTTCGTTTATAATCCTTTTCATGCATCAACTAATTAATTGAATCGATGCTAAACATGCTAAATTAACTTCGAATTAATAACTGAGGCATGATTAACTAAATTGGTTCGATTCGAAGCTAAAGGTATTTAATTCATTTCGATGTAAAATCTCAAACATTCAATGGTCACAGGCATTCGAATTAACGCTAAAGGCATGTAATTCACTTCGAATTATAAATTCAGGCTTTCGATAGCTACATACATTCGAATTAATGCTAAACATGTATAATTCACTTTCGAATTATAAACTTAGGCATTCAATGGTTACATATATTCGAATTAACGCCAAACATGCATAGTTAACTTCGAATTATAAACCTCAAGCAGCACATTCTAAATTAGGCTATGCTACTCTAACATGCAACATCGATTCCACTAAAACGTTTGCGAAGTTAGTACTAATTTAGGAGGCGAGGAACACCCACCTCGATCCTAGCTTAGGGCACGCAGATTAGCTGGATTTGGAGCAAGTTCAAACACCAATTGCTCAAAGTCTCCTCTGCTCTTCGTGCGTGACTCGACCTAGCCCGAACCAAAAAACCTAACTCGCGATTTCTGACGAATTTAGGCACAATTGAGATGGAATTAGGGCGAGAATCCAATTTATAGAAGAGGAGAGGTTCGAAACTCACCTTGCATGCCTGTGAATTTTGTTTAAGCGTCGACCCTGCCCGCGCTGAATTCGGCCAAACCGTGGCCGATTTTCACTCAACCACTGCGTAGAGGTGGTCCCGGCACCTGGGTGAGGAGGGACAGGGTTGAATTTCGGTAGTTGAGGTGCGTGGGAGGCATGGAGAGGCTGAGCTTGCTGGTTCTGAGAGAATGGCGAAGGAGAACAGAGAGGTCACGAGGAAGAAGAGGAAAAATGTCTGGGCTTTCTTTTGGGGAGGGGTTTTCACGCGTGCCCGACCCCCCTTTCGCCCCTCTCTCTCCCCTTTTTTTTGACCCAAGCTGATAAGTAATTAGCACCGCTAGTCTAGTTCGTATCCCGAACTCTAAACCCGAATCACTAATACGACCTTTCGTCAATTATTCAATCTCAAAAACGTCTAGGTTGAATTCAATAAACCACAAACTAATTCTAAGGTTGAAAACCTAATCGTTTTCAGGAAACGACTAAATAAATCGAATAACGACTAAATTAAACTATCGATATAATTTAAAGGCATAAATGGCACGAATTGACTTTGAAATCAATAGTAGCAATAATAATATCCTTTTTAATAAAAGTATAGCTCCCAAAAGCACATCGATTAATAATTTAACTCATACGGTTACTAAAAATACGATTTTAGAACGTAAAAAGGACATTTAATTAGCTTAACGGAAAACGAAAATGCGGGGTGTTACACTCTTCCCCCCTTAAAAGAATTTTGTCCTCGAAATTCAATATCTAAGTTCGGTCTTTCCTAGAATGCACACACATAACTAGGATCTACGCGATTGGTTTCCAAAAGGTCATTTTGAAGACATTACTTCTTTTAAATCGAAGGAAAATTGTCTCATGGTATCCAGTCTCCTCCTCGCCAATCTCTTCAAGCGTCTACTCGCTCTATTTAGGCGCCGAGGGCAAATCGCATTGAAGAGAGGCAAATGAGTTGGCGTGGAAAACCATATCGAGTTAGTTTTGAAAATGAAACATAGATTTTCAAAGATCTAGACTCAGTTCACATGGCAAGCAATAATTCTATGCATATGCATCTATAAGTGGGCATCTAAAGGCACGACAATTGAGACAATGACATCTTAAGGTCATACACTAGCAGTCTTATTCCAAAACATGAATTCAAGTCACTTTCGAGATCACAATGATTAACATGGAGACTACTATAGCACATTTAGAGTGATAGAAATGTCACATAGCACCACATAGTATCATTTAAGCATAATAGAATTGCGTAATATTAGCAATCCAATATTCTTAAGCTTAGGAGTCCCGGGGAGCATGAACGCGTCTAAAACATACATGGCAAGCAATTTACAAAAGGAAAACATATGCACCAACATTCCGATGTCTGTACATCAATCCCAGCTAACCTTTAGGCTTTTTCATTCGCGACAACTTATTCAGGACATGACAGGTTCGTATGAAGGCAGCTAACTTAGACAGGTTCATTCAAAGGCATAAGGATATTGAGTCATTCCAAAGTCAAATCAATTGATCAGGAAGCTATCACATCGCACCTAAGCAGTAAAAACATCATGTTACGTCACCTTGACAATGAAGGGACTCAGAGTAACACTTGAATTCACATTGACGTCACAGAGGGGTTAATAACGGAGCACTGATGGTCAAAAATCATGAATCAACATAAACTAGCGTATCATGTCCAGAAGAATAACTTTGAAATGGAATGCTAAGGCATAATGTAAGTCGATGGTTTTGATGGCGGGGAGACTTCCCGTAAAGTCTCTACTTGGAACCGATTGTCTCTTCAGTCATAGATTCATACAAATGAGGGGTTATCCTCATTTAATACATTAATGTTTGATTCATTGCAAGAATATGCAAGCACAGTCTTCTAAGGACGTCTCATCATGCTCTAGATATGTGTGTACATACATGTAACCCGATAAATGGTAGTGCTACTATGCCAAACGGTGTCGTATCTAGCTATAAGACAACTAGGTCGAAGGTAAGGCCAAACATGCTAAGCAAAGTATAGTAAGACAGCGTTGGTAGCATATATGATGGCTAGCAAAGCACTATCCAACATTCTCTATGAAACCTACCAGGTACACATAGAATTCAGCATGCAAGACTTGATGCAGCTAACTTAGTCATACTATGCCAGGATACTTAGTTATAGCCTGTCAGGGATTATTTTATACACATTCATTCATATCCCTTTAACTCACGCATTCAAGTATGATCGCAAGTATGCTAGCATGTCATATGGTCTAGGCATAGAAGGTACAGGGCCAATAAATGCGAATGAAATCCTTATGGCCGCAAGAACTTTTTGCTAGGCATATGAGTTTTTAGCCACTCAATCAAACATATGAAATATAGAGCTTAGGTATATAGGCAATGAGTAACTCTGCTACCATTACGAGTATCTTAGCACATCATGTAAGGATACATACAAGGGTAAGCATTCGAATGCAAAGGCCACAGTTACGTAATCATGTTATGAGGTATGCTCACAGTTGCTATGCTATCATTAGATAAGCACGGTTATATGAAGCAAACATTCACATAACTTGAATTATTTGGCCAACTCAGTGGCGCACTCAACTAGAAATAATTTAAACATGTACCAAGTGGTTTATTTACTATACCTCTCGCTTATGAGACACACGAATAACCATACATGCCATTGTATATAATAATACAGGCTTCCAGACGTTTATGAAAACATAGCATGTTGTAAAACACAATGGTTCACAAAAATGTTGTACAAAAGTCACCTAGACGGGTATAAACGATAGCAATCCTCATTAGCATTCTAGGGTCAGAGGTATGCCTTGGGCTTGTCCAAAGTAACTAGAGACTAGCCATCAATCAGGTAACAAGGGGTAAGAACAGTGGCGCTACTGGTCTTACGGGGTACATCTATCCTACAGGTAATCGTATGGGTCTTACTGTAGTTCACTTACCTTAGTGGAGATCATTACTATGTACAATTCCAAAGTCTGCTAGGTTCTTTCTCCCTGAACAAAAGGCTTTAACTTGCAAGGTCCTCAGGTTTTCGAAAGGAAATAGTCTAATTGCTTCTAGCTCTTTCTCTACCAACCTTGAATACGTTTGCTCACTCCATTATGGGGCCCGAGGAGCAAATCGTATTTTAGGGGCAAAGATGAACGTAGAGTTAAGGCTTTCCAATCGTTCGATTCAAATCATATATTCCTTAAACATTGGATTAAAATCACCAAAGCATATAAACGAAACAACTTTCAATTGAGCTAACACTTATCTTATGCACGACATTACGATTCACTCGGCTTATACCTTAACGAATGGTTCTCTCATCTAACCATTCAGCTTACGGAAGCCGCACCTAACTAGTGAAATGCGCAAACATTCACATAAAACTCACATTTGCACACAAGGCAGGCATATGTCACATAACCATACAGAGTTCCTAGGCGACTATATGAAATGGAAGACTCAGGTTGCGGCCTATGGTCGCAGGACCTTTGCTCTGATACCATCAATGTAACACCCCCAGCCCCTAGGCCAGAAGCGTTACGCTTTCCTAACTTCTTACTTAATTCCTGGGACGAAATGGGCAGAGTTCCCCCTAAAAACTGACCATTTTCCAGGCTAAAAGCCTTACAATAAGTCCCTGTAAATCAACGGAAGCGCAAAACATTTGAAACATAGCTCAACGGCCACACGCCGGAGTTCATAACTCAACGAGCCACTCGCTCGGAGTACACCAACCAGATTGATTCATGAATAAAGAAGAAATGAAGATACAACTCAATGGTTAACAAAACCGGAGTATTAAGATTTACATCCCAAAACATAGCTAAATTAAATCAAGAAGACATCTAACTAACTTGATGGTTGGCTCAGACGGCCATACAGAGTGACCTTTATACCATATGCATTACATGAACTAGAATAATCATTTACAGACCTTTATAAACTAAGAGTACATTACATGACTTCATTAAACACGTAAGATCCCTTTAAATGAGCACATACGACGCCTTGTAAGCAACGATAGGTTCCTTCTGGACTTATCTAACTCAACTTCTTCCCGTCAGAAAGAAAACCTGGGGAAAAGGGGAAAGAGTAATGGGATGAGCAACCACACGCTCAGTGAGTGTCCCCCAACCCCCTTAAAACCAAAACCGTTGCAAGCAATACTATCTTTACTAGTTACATATCACGTTTCCATACTTTACTATCATAATAGATATTCATAGAACCTTTATGGGAGGATCACTAAACATAAACTTCACTTCGACCACTCAATCATATTTCTAGGTTCCTCAATGACGGAGTTCTTTACTAGCAAGCAGTTAGGCACGTGAGTAAGTATCGAAGGCTAAGTATAAGGGTCTTTTCTTTTCATAACATAACTTCCTAATACTCCATTTGAACTACACATGAACCCTCAATCATATGATGAGTATATAAGGTTATCCCTTTTCATAAATACACTTTTCTTGGCATTTCATTCATATGATATACATATCACACACATAAACACATATCAACGTTCATTCTTTTAGGAAGAAACGCCTTCATTCATAGAATTTTTAACGTGCTATAACTTTCTTTCTCATCTCATACACTTTAAATCAGACAGATTTGCTATGCATAAGAATGATGCCACATAAGATTGGAATTCACGTTCAACCATACTTAAAAATCATTCATAATACATCCATTGAAAGCTTTCCTTTAATACACAGGCTAAGAATCCACATTCATCATATTTAAGAACATTTTCTTTAAATCTGCATTGAAACTTTCTTTGAACATTGAAAGCATTTCATAACCTTGAGGTTCTCAACCTTTTAGAAGAGTTTACATTTCGCATTCGTCGTAAAACGACCCTTACAAGCATTTCAAATTCATTTCATATGGCCTCTTTGGGCCCGTAAAACATTCTTTTACTTTAAAATGTATAAAATGGCAAAGGCCAATTGCTTTCCTTAACTTAGTCCGAAAATACTTCTGGCATAAGATCATTACAGGGTGCTAATTGGGTGAGAACTATTCTCGACCCCATAGTGAGACCTAACGCTCATGCTTAAGCTCTTACTCCCGGGATGGCTACATATAACATATCGGACCATTACATTAGCCCTCGTCAGGGCCTCTAGGGTTTATCTGGACTTATACCCTAGGTTAACATTACATCATATCATATTGTCCGCAGCACATTATTTTAGCCACTTAAAGCGTATTGGCCATAACGGCTAGTAATTTTCCGTTTCAAGCAATAAAGTCATTCGACGTATAATTCCCATCTCCCTTTTGTTAAGAACGTTTTAGGAATTCCTTCCAAACATTATTTAGATAGCTAAAATAGGCCATGGCTCGTTACTAGACATGGCTATCATTCATTGAAAACACATGAAAAGTCGTTTGCTAAAACATCACCCTTCCACACACGTTACATTTTAGACATAAAAGGAAAAAGGGAAATACACATATCACATTTAAACACTTCATAATCATTTCAACACAATGAGACACACATGGCCTCGCAATCCACACGATTGCGGTAATTTCACAACCCGAACTCCCTCCTCACAAGCACCGTACCACAAGACCTCGAACGCTCATAATTCTTTCCCCAAACCATCCAACTACCAACTCGTTTCATTGATTTATTAATACAACATATTATCATACTAATTTATGAAAAGGTAAGATTTAGGTACTTACCTGGGCAAGCAGCACCACTTGGCGGTGCGTTACAGCAAGCATACGTACGCATATGTATACCATCACGTACACACATAAAACTATAGAACTTTACTTGGGAATTCATACATGATAAGGCTCCAAGCATTTATAAATTTACTTCAGAGTTAGTAGGCCTTTATGGGATAGTTAAGCATATAGGCGATTATAGACTGATTAAACATTTATATACATAAACTTTAAACACGTACGATGCACTTCGAAGTTCATACATGATCATGGAACGACCAAACATTCATAAATGTTGGCTTTAAAAACATACGACGCACTTTGAAGTCCACACAATCATGGAACGACCAAACATTCATAAACGTTGGTTTCGAAGTTACAAAACAAGTCCAATTGAGCTATTTCATCATAATACGATTCTAAACGTTCACTATCTCCATCGAAATTACTATTCGAATCGAAATAAACCACTTAAACATAATACGACTTTAGGCATTCAGTTATTATGTCTAATTTACTACTCAGGTATAGACTAGCTAAATACACAACTATCGATTCCAACCATACTCATCTCTTTTCGAAGCTATTAATCAAGTATGAATCATTTAAGTGCACTTATGTCGATTCAAAGCATTCATAATTCATTTTGTGCTAAACTTTTAGGCATGAACTAGCTAAATTCACTTGAATCGATTCTAAACACGTTAAACTAACTTCGTTTATAATCCTTTTCATGCATCAACTAATTAAATGAATCGATGCTAAACATGCTAAATTAACTTCGAATTAATAACTGAGGCATGATTAACTAAATTGGTTCGATTCGAAGCTAAAGATATTTAATTCATTTCGATGTAAAATCTCAAACATTTAATGGTCACAGGCATTCGAATTAACGCTAAAGGCATGTAATTCACTTCGAATTATAAATTCAGGCTTTCGATAGCTACATACATTCGAATTAACGCTAAACATGTATAATTCACTTCGAATTATAAGCTTAGGCATTCAATGGTTACATATGTTCGAATTAACGCCAAACATGTATAGTTAACTTCGAATTATAAACCTCAAGCAGCACATTCTAAATTAGGCTATGCTACTCTAACATGCAACATCGATTCCTGTTGCAGAAAAAGTTTTAATATTTATAAACCCCAAGTGCAAGGTGTATCGTTGAGTACTTGGGGTGTTGTCCGCAGGGAATTGTGTTTTCAACTACCAGAGCTAACTAAAGCGTCTCAAGCTAGGCAGGATCGAAGGGTGAAAAGGGGGAACTAAACTACGTTATAAACACAGAAACAAACGACTTGGAGTTGTGATTTTACCAATGGATAAACTAACTAACCAAGATGAGTCCTAACCTACCCAAACCACACTACGAACTAGAGATGGTCGGTTGCATCATCAAAGACCACCCAACCCCTCTTTCAAGGGTCATGAGCTAGTCTAACTCACGTAACCACCTACTTTCGTGGGGTTAGTCGAATTAGACCACAAAACTAGCAACCCCGGACCTAGCTCGATTCGGATACTACTTTCGTGTCTCGAACTCGGCTATTCCCTCTCCCACACTAGCAAATTGACCTCACCTCAGCATAAGTCAATCGCCCAAAAATATGAATGAAAACCCCCTCAGGCATTTCATCGAACACTTGGCGGGCGTGAAGGAAAACTCTAAGTTCTAGGCATAGATTGGGTGTGGTTAGGCCTCGTACAGGATCAATTAGCCATCAAGAGGCTAATCATAATTCAAGCCAACACAATCTACCAACAAATCATGAAAAACGCGTGAAAACCTAAACTAACCAACAAGAACATAAACTTGAAGAGCAAAATGAAGGGAATGAAATAAAACGAATCTAAACAACTAAACAACATAAATTAACAATGAAAACTAAATGAATAAACTTAAACAAAACAAATACAAGAATTAAAATTAACAAAACATAAACAAGAACAACAATGAAATAAATAGAGAAAAGGAAGAGGGAAACTTATGCTTGAATTGATTGAAGAACTTGAAATCCACAAGCTTGAATCCCCAAAATACGAACAACTAAAATCCTAATCTAATCCCTTCAAAAGGGTTTTTATTGGTTAAAAACCTAAACTAAACTACCCTAAGGAAGTCGAAGAAAAAAAAAAGCCCCCGAACAAGGTCGAGAAAAGAGGATTAAATAGAAGACAAGGCGGGCCGCGAATAACCGAAGGAAACAAGGGGAGGCACGACCGTGCCTAGGTGGCACGGCTGCACCGTGCCATGTGGCACGGGGTGGCCGTGCCACCTTGCTGGCCGGCTGCCCCGGCGGGCTCCCGTTTTTCCGCCTTTTCGCCTGTTTTGATCCTTTTCTGCCCTTTTTCGCGACATTTGCTTAGTTCAACTTATTGCCTGCAAGAATAAACAAAACAAGTAAAAATCTCAAAGAATATTTAATAAAACAAGAAAAAACTCTAAAGATTATGTTATTATACGAGCTAAGATTCGGTGAAAAGGGCATGTAAAATGCGACAAATTATCGCCTAACAAATACCCCCACACCTATCTTTTGCTCATCTTCGAGCAAAACAAAAGAAAACTAGTCTAGAAACCTAACTCACTTTCGCAGGAATCGCGATTGCATTTAGCATATGCAATAAGCCCTTTAAACCCCTTGGTTCCCCCAAGTGGACGAGTAAGGTCTCGTGAGGGTTTGCAGAAGATATACCCACAAAATCTCAAAAAAAGAAAAACAAAGAAAAGAAAAACAAAAGTCGAAAAATAAAAGTAGCAAAACACAATATATACATGGGGATAAACTGTACACAATCGAATCAACCAAAACCACCTAATAGCTCAAATATTAGTCTGTACACAGGCATTATATGTATTTCAGGACACATCATCCCAAAGAATGGCATCCAGACATCAGCTTTTCACCCCACGACGCATGAGAACATTGAATCCATCCTGGTGCCTAGTGTGCAAGTGTATCATCACCCTGAAACAAAGCCTACCAAAACCAAACTCAATCCCACGCAATTGACACAAGCTACCTTTTTGATTAGCTAGCATAGAAAGTAGGCTTCCCCAGTAGCAGTATTGCCTCAAAGGGTAACACCCAGTAGCGCATGCCTCAAAGGGGGACTTATCATTTCCAACTCTTTTCTTCCCCACTTTCTTTTCTTTCCATTATTATTTTTTTTTTTTCAATACAAACTCATGTCACGCCTCAAAGGAATACACCCAGTAGCGCTTGAATTTGTTTGTTTTTGCTTTCGTTTTGGAAAAAGAAAGGGGGTGCCAGTACATGTAAAGGGAACTGTGCAGTAGATAATGGGAGAGTCGATCGTGGAAGACTAAGAATTCAGGATGATGACAATACATGAATTCAGGACTGGATTGCAAAATTACGCTGGACTGTCGGGGTTAGAACTGAGGGCTAAAACGACAGATTGGGGATGAATATCTATCATACACATTATACTTATATACGAGCTAACAGTCAAGGTATCAGGGATCAAGGCTGATCAAAATAGTATAAAACTCCCCTAAATGCAAAAAGAAGAGAAAAATTTGTACAAAAAGGAGAAAAAAATGAAAAAGTTATACAAAAATGAAAAATTTTCACAAAAATAAGAAGAAAAATGGGAGATGACCCCCCACACCTAAATCTCACAATGTCCTCATTGGGAGCCATGAGTCATCACCAACACACAAAAATAAAGAAAACAAAATCAAATACAAGAAAAACAAAAGACGACAAAAATATACACAAGCTAACACACTCTCCCAAAAACACAAGATCACCCAAAACAACAACACGATCACACATAAATACAAACTAACATCACAAAAAATAAATATAGACCAATCCAACAACACCACCCATCACAACACAATAAAAATCCACAAAAACACAAAATTGGTGATCATAGCCAACAACGACTCAACAACAACCAAATTTCACCACTAGATGATCACCAACAAAAACACAATCCTAATATTCACAACTAAACAAAAACAAAAAGAAAGAAAAGAAAAATAAAAAGAAGGGGGGGAGTGAGAACGATTATACCAGGTCGGGTACTGAATGTACCCAAACTACACCTCGCTAGGACGAGGTTGGGGAAGCGCGAGGAGCATCAGCCACTCCTCGGCGGCGTTCAGGACGCGCATCGCCAACTCAGATGCCGTCAACGCTCGCAGAAGTTTATCAAACACCTGAGCCTGCAACTCAGATAAGTGTAAGTAAGAGCACTTAAACAGCAGAAATAATAATAAGTGCTCTCCTAAATTTATCACATGCCTTAGAAAAATCAGTAGAATGATTGAATTCAATAGGAAAGATGATTTTTCCAGGCATGTCCTCTAGGTATAGACTATAAGGGTCAAGGGAGGGGTCATACCCTCTAAAGGCACCTAGAGACTCCATACAGTCTATCTCATTCCCCTCAAGCATATCATGACATGCAACGAGTGATAAATTATGGTACTCAGGGGAAGAGGAGGGTAGTGAACATGAAGAAGCATGAGAAATATCAAGGGGGTTGAGGGATACATGGTCAGTAAGATCAGGACTATATGAAACTACAGCCACAGCATCCACACAGGACTCCCCCTCGAGAATCTTATCAAGATCCTGCACCTCACTACAAGTACCGTCTGACTCAAGACAGAAATCATCTCCATCGACCCTAGCACCAACACAAGATGTCGCACCTACCCCGAACTCCGTCGACTGAGCTAAAGGGAAAGGTAGATCAGGATAGGTCAAAGTGTTGTCCTTAAATGTGCTAGGTAGGGATGGAGCAACAAGAGGTAGAGTAGGTAAGGGAGGGTCGAGCACATCCTCTAGTCCGGACTCTAGAGGAGGAAAAGACGCACCATCATCACACAGATTGACATCAAGTCTAGGAGCACTAGAACTAGGGTCAATCTTGGGTGATAGGTCATACTCCCTCGATTTATTAACAAACTCAGCAAACTCAACTTGTTGCTTGTTCATGGCCTCTATCATACTAGAAATTCTAGCAAAACCATCAGCAGAAATACGATAGGGACAAGAAACACTATCATGGTCAGAACGATGGCAGATCTCACATGCAAGAGGTGTATACTTAGGAATGCAGGGGGATGGGATGGATGAAGTAAATTGACTAGTCGCAAATTCATAAGTATCCCTAGCCAACCACTCAAGTAATTCCCAAGCTTCATCAACGTTTCGAGCACAGAAATCCCAATGCTCCAAAAGAGCACGGGTCTCACAAGTCACACCCTCATAGACCATGTTCAATATTTCCCACTTCTCGAAGCAATAACCACATTGAGCAAGAAAAGCATGTAATCTATCATAGTATTGCCAAAACAATTCATGCTCATGTTGAGGGAAGTGGAAAGGAGACATATTTTCTTTTTTTTTTTTTTTTCCTGAAATTTTTGATTTTTTGATTTTTTTTGGATTTTCTAAAGGCCTAGTCTCGAATGCTGAAGTAAACCCCAATATTGAAAAACGCCAATTCCCCGGCAACGGCGCCAAAAACTTGTTGCAAGAAAAAGTTTTAATATTTATAAACCCCAAGTGCAAGGTGTATCGTTGAGTACTTGGGGTGTCGTCCGCAGGGAATTGTGTTTTCAACTACCAGAGCTAACTAAAGCGTCTCAAGCTAGGCAGGATCGAATGGTGAAAAGGGGAACTAAACTACGTTATAAACACAGAAACAAACGACTTGGAGTTGTGATTTTACCAATGGATAAACCAACTAACCAAGATGAGTCCTAACCTACCCAAACCACACTACGAACTAGAGATGGTCGGTTGCATCATCAAAGACCACCCAAGCCCTCTTTCAAGGGTCATGAGCTAGTCTAACTCGCGTAACCACCTACTCTCGTGGGGTTAGTCGAATTAGACCACAAAACTAGCAACCCCGGACCTAGCTCGATTCGGATACTACTTTCGTGTCCCGAACTCGGCTATTCCCTCTCCCACACTAGCAAATTGACCTCACCTCTCAGCATAAGTCAATCGCCCAAAAATATGGATGAAAACCCTCTCAGGCATTTCATCGAACACTTGGCGGGCGTGAAGGAAAACTCTAAGTTCTAGGCATAGATTGGGTGTGGTTAGGCCTAGTACAGGATCAATTAGCCATCAAGAGGCTAATCATAATTCAAGCCAACACAATCTACCAACAAATCATGAAAACCGCGTGAAAACCTAAACTAACCAACAAGAACATAAACTTGAAGAGCAAAACGAAGGGAATGAAATAAAACGAATCTAAACAACTAAACAACATAAATTAACAATGAAAACTAAACGAATAAACTTAAACAAAACAAATACAAGAATTAAAGTTAACAAAACATAAACAAGAACAACAATGAAATAAATAGAGAAAAGGAAGAGGGAAACTTATGCTTGAATTGATTGAAGAACTTGAAATCCACAAGCTTGAATCCCCAAAATACAAACAACTAAAATCCTAATCTAATCCCTTCAAAGGGGTTTTTATTGGTTAAAAACCTAAACTAAACTACCCTAAGGAAGTCGAAGAAGAAGCCCCGAACAAGGTCGAGAAAAGAGGATTAAATAGAAGACAAGGCGGGCCGCGAAGAACCGAAAGAAACAAAGGGGGGCACGACCGTGCCTAGGTGGCACGCTGCACCGTGCCATGTGGCACGGCCGTGCCATGTGGCACGGGGTGGCCGTGCCACCTTGCTGGCCGGTCGTCCCGGCTGGCTCCCGTTTTTCCGCCTTTTCGCCTGTTTTGATCCTTTTCTGCCCTTTTTCGCGACATTTGCTTGGTTCAACTTATTACCTGTAAGAATAAACAAAACAAGTAAAAATCTCAAAGAATACTTAATAAAGCAAGAAAAACTCTAAAGATTACGTTATTATACGAGCTAAGATTAGGTGAAAAGGGCACGTAAAATGCGACAAATTATCGCCTAACAATTCCACTAAAACGTTTGCGAAGTTAGTACTAATTTAGGGGGCGAGGAACACCCACCTCGATCCTAGCTTAGGGCACGCAGATTAGCTGGATTTGGAGCAAGTTCAAACACCAATTGCTCAAAGTCTCCTCTGCTCTTCGTGCGTGACTCGACCTAGCCCGAACCAAAAAACCTAACTCGCGATTTCTGACGAATTTAGGCACAATTGAGATGGAATTAGGGCGAGAATCCAATTTATAGAAGAGAAGAGGTTCGAAACTCACCTTGCATGCCTGTGAATTTTGTTCAAGCGTCGACCCTGCCCGCGCTGAATTCGGCAAAACCATGGCCGATTTTCACTCAACCACCGCGCAGAGGTGGTCGCCGGCGCCTGGGTGAGGAGGGACAGGGTTGAATTTCGGTAGCTGAGGTGCGTGGGAGGCCTGGAGAGGCTGAGCTTGCTGGTTCTGAGAGAATGGCGAAGGAGAACAGAGAGGTCATGAGGAAGAAGAGGAAAAATGTCTGGGTTTTCTTTTGGGGAGGGGTTTTCACGCGTGCCCGACCCCCCTTCGCCCCTCTCTCTCCCCTTTTTTTTTGACCCAAGCTGATCAGTAATTAGCACCGCTAGTCTAGTTCGTATCCTGAACTCTAAACCCGAATCACTAATACGACCTTTCGTCAATTATTCGATCTCAAAAACGTCTAGGTTCAATTCAAAAAACCACAAACTAATTCTAAGGTTGAAAACCTAATCGTTTTCAGGAAATGACTAAATAAATCGAATAACGACTAAATTAAACTATCGATATAATTTAAAGGCATAAATGGCACGAATTGACTTTGAAATCAATAGTAGCAATAATAATATCCTTTTTAATAAAAGTATAGCTCCCAAAAGCACATCGATTAATAATTTAACTCATACGGTTACTAAAAATACGATTTTAGAACGTAAAAAGGACATTTAATTAGCTTAACGGAAAACGAAAATGCGGGGTGTTACACTATCCTTATGTAATGTAAGGTTTTGATGATAACAAACACAAATGTAATATATACTTGAGTGTGTTGATCGAACAGGTTCCAAATATTGTTTGGAATACTTTGAAATTGCTTGGTAAATAATGCTCAAGAACAGGTCTTAAGAACAGGTCCTTAAGATCAGTTAGCTGGCAAGACTTTCCAGAACTTCAGAACAGCCTTAAGAACAGTTCTAAGAAGTATTTGGAGCAGCAAGATAAGTTTCTACAAGATGTGTGGTTGAATCAACAAGAGTCTTTGTTTTGCTGTGGTCTTTATTTTATTAGATTCTTGTTAATATGCCAATTAGAAAGTCTTGATTCAGCATTCACTTTGAAATGGTTTTTCTCTTTGAAAAATTTCAGAACACTGTCTTAGAACAGTTCTGAGAACAGAGTGTTCAAGGTGTTTTCGAGCCAAATCTGCAAAACTGATTTTTCACGATTTCTTCCTTGATTTTTGGGCTAATGTTTCTGAGATTTTTTGATAAACTTTTTGCTGACTATTAAGTCCGAAAAAGGCTATGTTTGGCTTTGAAAAACTTGGGGAGAGTTTCAAGCCTATTTTTTATTCTCCAAGTGACAACATCTCTATTTTTAGAAAATGACTGAATTTGTGGAGAAAATCATGGGCTTAGTTGCTGAGAGTTTGTGGCTGACATTTAGCCGTGCAACTCAAGCAGCTAGTGGGAGAATTGAGCTCACACTTCCCACTTCTTACGGCCCAAGCATTTCTTTTTTTAGAAAATACATGTGATTGTTCCAACCGATTTTTTGTTTAAGCAAGTCTCCACATTTATTTTTCTTTATCAGTTTTCACAGCAACTTTCAAGAGTTTTATGAGCTAAATTTCCATGGAGAAAACTGACCAAAGTGTGTGCAAAATTGAGCTTTCCAAATTGGCATACTAGGCGTATATTTGTACCTTACACTAGCTTATTCAGAAGCATTCAAAAGTAAGGTGTCCATCTTATTCTCTCTCTTTCAAAAGTGAGTTGAGTGTGTCCAAGTCAAGGGGACTTTTGGACATGGCGTAACCGGTCTTAGGGAA
Source organism: Carnegiea gigantea (assembly GCA_029747015.1). NCBI lineage: Eukaryota > Viridiplantae > Streptophyta > Magnoliopsida > Caryophyllales > Cactaceae > Carnegiea > Carnegiea gigantea. The sequence continues at coordinate 195,980 of JAKOGI010001070.1, forward strand.
GACGGTTACGTGTGAGTTACAAGTTGTAACGGTGAGAGTTACATTATAACGTGTTTAGCCCGAATAGTGAAGTGGTGTGAAAATCCTAGAGAGGTAGGTCATTGTTTTTCATGTCAGTTGGGCTAGAGGTGTTTCCACGTAAAAATCCTGTGTTCACCTTCTCTTCTACTTATTTCCACTGCATTTCTGTTTTCTGGGCGTGTTACAAATAGTCTGTCCGAACAGGGCCTAAGCCTTTTTCCAGAAAACTACAAAAATTTGGCAACACAATTCACCCCCTCTTATGTTTGTGTACTCTCATTTCTATCAATAGATGTGTATATATATATATATATATATATATATATATATATATATATATATATATATATATATATAGATAATATATATATATATATATATATATATATATATATATATATATATATATATATATATATATATATATATATATATATATATATATATACACACACATGTATACATATATATATATATATATATATATATATATATATATATATATATATTATGAAATTAAGATTGCTACTCACCTCTATATACAAGAATTGCAAACAGAAGGGCAAAGGGTCTGATGGTTGTTTTGATGGCCATTTTTCAATTGAAAATACGTCTAAGAAGCTTTCAAACTAGTGTATGTCCTCGTTAGTTGACTTTTGCTGGAACATAAATCCAGTCTCTTGTATTTATAAAAGTAAGCTAAATCATTTTTTGGTAGAATTTCCAATGAATTGCAATGATTATTAATGTATCACGGATTTTAGCTTGATGAGATGGATCTAAATATCTCAGCCTTAATCATACCGCATTTATACTTATAATTTCTACTTAAATATGAATGCAATCTAAGGACATAGAGCAACAAGTAAATTGCATGCACCTGTACCATTGATTGTAACGAAACTAGCTAGAAAGCGTTTTTGTGATTATATAAATGAGTTGAAAATCATAGATTTGATACCGTGTGTTGCACATGTTTGTAGTGGATTCGCAATTGCCGCAGCCTTTGCACTTTCAAAATTTAAGATGTTTCGATATCTATGTAGGAAAAGTTAAATTGGTTTATGGGGCTTCGGTTTTGTTTTTTTCATATGTTTTAATTGCATTCAAGGAGCTTGTGTATTATCACACCAAGTAGGTCTTGGGTTTCCCAAAACACATTTTAAATTAAGCTTTAACTAAATTTCATGCATGTCAGCTGCTATAATATTCAGTATAAAGACGATCACCTATTGAATGTGCTTTCTTGTTATTCTTCTTTTTTTATTCCAAATGAAAATGATATTTTGCTGAGTATATGTTGTCAACGATTTTTATGACATGATGTTATTCCTTTGTTAACCAATCATGAGAACATATTAAATGAACATCCCCTATATTGATGTCGATTGTAATACATGAATGCATGATCTGTTTGATGGTCAACTAGCCTAGATACAAAAGCTTGAAAATAATTGATTAATAATTATAAAAGGAAGTTTAGGATTTCTTCTATTATTATAAGATTATTGGGAAAAAGGAAATTTGGTTTGTTGGTAAATTGGTTAAATTTTCAAAAGTAAATTTAAAGAAACAAATCAAGAGCTAAGATGCAGACATTAACTTGTGTTAAACTAGTAACACCAATTTGCCCAACTATTGTTAGATGTAAACTGAAATCATTCGCTATGCAGTTCCCAAAGATTTCGATCGGGATTCTGTGTTGCATTCATAGGTTAGCCTATACTAGGTCACATTGTGCTCAACTCGCTTATGCCTTTCGCATTCTTTCTGCTCCATGTTAGCACAATATTTCTCTTTCACATCCACCTAGGAGATAATAGAACGCATAAAGTTTGTGATATAATTTTTAAACTTGGTTAATATTTGAATAAATTGAGTTGGCTCTTGAAACTTTCCCTCACTTCACCCCATTCATTCGATTAATATATACGCTACATGTTGAAAGCAAGTTATTGAGACGAATAGAGTTACTTGAAATAGTAGCATTTAATGATACGTCTCTTCTCGAAAACATTAGTGTTATACCATTCCCTCGCTTCACTTCCTTCATTTGATTAATATATACGCTTCATACTAAAAGCGAATTGCTGAGACGAACTGAGGTATTTGAAATACTAGCATTCAATGATACGTCCCTTCTCGAAAACGTTAGTGTTATGCTATTCTTCACATGAACGTGTTTCCCTCAGTGTTTCTTGTGTTGTTATGTACTGATGAAATTTTCAGACATTTGAGAAGTCTAAAAGACATAAATTAGAACAAACTTTAGGAATGGGAAGTACTACATTGATTGGTGGCAAGCCAAAGGTATTAATCGAGTTTCAAATGTAATTATTTGCTGTGAAATTAATTAAAATGAAGATCACATTCTGAATATCGTTTCCGTTCATTTTGCCTGTTTAGCAAAGCAGCTAAGGATATGCATTGATTATCAGAACGTAAGCATTACAGATGTTTACAACTCAGGCACACCTGAGTTTTAAATCTTATAATGGTACCTCTATTTCTACTTTGATGCATTCCACCACATTGTTTCACTATATCAAAAAGCACTGCTTGACACATTCTATTGCCTTCTTTCATTTCCCTCAATCAATGTATTACATACAGCAATGGAAGTAAGGGCCCAAATCTTTGTTTTTCCTTTCTTATTGCCTTTAATCTATTGAGGATAAACATGTTGGTTCTCTATGTGTGAAAGATTGTAAGGTGTAAAATTTCGGCTTCCATTGATTTTTTAGTTTTCGACTTCACAATATAAATGATAGTTCCGTGTATGATGATGTCATTATTTGGATACAATGTTGATCAATAATGACATCATGCTAAAAGAATGTATGGTCTTTGTTTCGTTATTACATTGTGAAAGCATCCTTGGATTTGATTGTCTACCTCCTCATGTCCTACATATTTGAAATGACCCAAGAATATAATAACTATGAAATGAAGGTTTACATTTCATATATCAGTATAAGGCAGGAGGAAACAGAAATATGCTTCCTTCTTAAGTAATTTGACAAAGTTTAAGCAGTAAATTAGATTCCAATTCAGTAGCTGAGAGGAAGGGATTAACTACCTATGGTAGTGGTAGTAACATCAACATGGCCATTTGCTACTCAGTGTAAGCTAGAATCGTTTTCTATGTAATTCAAATAAAACCTCGATTGTGATTATGTGAAAATTTTACAAATTAGTTTTGATCAAATTGTGTTGTGTGCTCAACAGAAGTATGTTTTACACATTCTTTACGCATCTTGGTATTAAATTTACCTTCTTATCTGCCAAGCAGACAATTAAAAACCAGAATTTTGGACGATCATTCGCAATTTTGATTAAAGTTGGGCAAAGTAAGTTGGGCTTTGAACTTTATCTACTTTCTATTTTTCATCTATGAAATAAGGTTATTCAATGACAAATATGCTTCTCGGAAATTCCCCTACTTGATGTAGCAGAACTATAATTGATAGGGTGCGGATTTAAATAATTCGACTTCGTAGAATGTGTTTTAATTTGAATCAAATCACTTTTCCCTTAATTCTGCATTACAGACCTTTCCATTTTTAAATATGCTATTCCAATAATGAGCTCTTCTCTTTTATTTTTTGTACATGGCACTCTTCCTTCTTCCTGGTGCTTGCTTGCCCTATCTTACTCTAATTTTCTCAACCACTATGCCCGGTCTAGTGCCGGCGTGAACATTTTTGCGACATTGGAGCTGAGGCACATGTCTCCCATTCTTCTCATTCCAATCTTGTAGGCACATATTTGTAGTGTGCAGTTTGTTACATTTTGCAACTCGATCTACCTAACAATGGCTAGGAACTACGCCATAACAATCATATAATTTTATTTTCAAAATGACATTCTCGATTGTCATCAACATCACTAAATTTCTTCAGTCCGTTATGACGTCATGTACAGAAGACATTTTTAAAGATTTTTATATGCTGAAATATGTCAATTAAACCTGACCTTGGAGCAACGAGTGTCACATTGG
>JAKOGI010001070.1:202500-265000 GCA_029747015.1 Carnegiea gigantea
CTTAAAGAAACAAATCAAGAGCTGAGATGCGGACATTAACTTGTGTTAAACTAGTAACACCAATTTGCCCAACAATTGTTAGATGTAAACTGAAATCATTCGCTATGCAGTTCCCAAAGATTTCAATTGGGATTCTGTGTTGCATTCATAGGTTAGCCTATACTAGGTTACATTATGCCCAGCTCGCTTCTGCCTTTCACATTCTTTCTGTTCCATGTTAGCGTGATATTTCTCTTTTACGTCCACCTAGGAGACAATAGAATGCATAAAATTTGTGATATAATTTTTGAAGTTGGTTAATATTTGAATAAATTAAGTTGGCTCTTAAAACTTTCCCTCACTTTACTCCATTCATTCGATTAATATATACGCTAAATACTGAAAGCAAGTTGTTGAAACGAACAGAGTTACTTGAAATAGTAGCATTTAATGATACGTCTCCTCTCGAAAACATTGGTGTTATACTATTCCCTCACTTCACTCCCTTCATTTGATTAATATATATGCTTCATACTGAAAGTGAGTTGCTGAGACGAACTGAGCTATTTGAAATAGTGGCATTCAATGATACGTCCCTTCTCGAAAACGTTAGTGTTATGCTATTCTTCACACGAACGCATTTCCCTCTGTGTTCTTGTGTTGTTATGTACTGATGAAATTTTCAGACATTTGAGAAGTCTAAAAGACATAAATTTGAACAAGCTTTAGGAATAGGAGTACTACATTGATAGGTGGTGAACCAAAGGTATTAATCGACTTTCAAATGTAGTTATTTGTTGTGAACTTAATTAAAATGAAGATCACATTCTGAATATAGTTTCCGTTCATTTTGCTTGTTTAGTAAAGCAGCTAAGGATATACATTGATTATCAGAACGTAAGCATTACAAATGTTTACAACTCAGGCACACCTGAGTCTTACATCTTGCAATGGTACCTCTCTTTCTAGTTAGATGCATTCCGCCACATTGTTTCGCTATATCAAAAAAATACTTCTAGATGCATTCTATTGTCTTCGATCGTTTCTCTCAATCATCCATTATATACAGCAATGGAAGTAAGGACGTAAATCTTTGTTTTCCCTTTCTTGCTGCCTTTAATCTGTGGAGGATAAACATGCTGGTTCTCCATATGTGCAAGGTTGGAAGGCGTAAAATTTCCATTTCCATTTATTTTTTATTTTTCTCCTTCACAAAATAAATGATAGCTTCGTGTATGATGATGTCATTATCTGGATACAATGTTGTTCAATAATGACATCATGCTAAATGAATGTCTGGTATTTGTTTCGATATCACATTGTGAAAGCATCATTGGATTTGATTGTCTACCTCGTGACGTCCTAAATATTCGAAATAACCCAAGAACATAATAACTATGAAATGAAGGTTCGCATTTCATATATCAATATAAGGTAGGGGGAAGTAGAAATACACTTCCTTCTTAAGTAATTTGACGAAGTTTATGCAGTAAATTAGATTCGAATTCAACAGTCGAGAGGAAGGGATTAACTTTTTGTGGTAGTAGCAGTAACATCAACATGGCCATTTGCTACCAAGTGTGGGCTAGAATCATTTTCTATGTAATTCAAATAAAACCTTGATTGTGATTATGTGATAATTTTACAAATTAGTTTTGATCAAATTGTGTTATGTGCTGTTGAATTCCAAGAGTACACAACCACAAGAGGGGGTGAATTGTGGTGGCCGATTTTCGCCAAATAACTGACAAACAGCCGTAGCACTTGATTGCAGAGACTGTTCGTAAATCACAAACAATCTTAAGCCTTGTTTGCAGTGGTTGTTCCCAATTGGTTCAGTAGCGAAATTCAAAGTAATAAATGCGGAAATAAAACATACACAATTTTTACGTGGAAAACACCTCTAGCCCAACTGAGGTGTGAAAAACCACGACCTACCTCGTGTCGGATTTAACCACTTCACTAACGGGCTGAACACGTTACAAAAGTAACACTCCTTGTTACAACTTGTAACCCACGTAACCTTCTTCCCTAAGACAGGTTACACCACGTCCAATCACACTATATTGGACACGTCCAAAGTCCACTCGACTATGGACACACTCACTCACTTTCTTATCTGAGAACAGGGGTACAAAACACCTTACTGGGGGTGCTTCTGACTTAAGCAGATGTAAGGTACAATGAAGTCCTATTATGCCAATATTTTGAAAGCTCAGTTAAGCACAAGCCTGTCACGGTTTTTCTCTTTGAAATGCAGCTTTTGGAAATCTCTTACTTCTTGTGTAAAAACCGGATATGTAAATGGGAGAGAAGATTTCATTATTTAAACACACAAACCCAATGGCTAATACTTTCAAAAAGGATAGCAAAATCTTCTAATATTAGCAGCTTAGGGAGTTTCTTCAAATAAGATTCCCAACGGCTAGAGAAGATAAGATTTTACTAAAATAAGGGAATTTGATTTTTTCAAGGAATAAAAACTAATTACCCACTAAATATAGCTGTGCAGATTTTGCCCAAAAAAAAAGGATAAAGATTTCGGTTCCAAATTTGAAATCAATCACGGCCTAAAAATAAGGGATAAGAATTTTGAAAAGAGATCCTTAGCAAAAACGGTTCTGCAATCTTTTTCAAATCAAAAATAATCCTTTTTAGAACTTAATTAGTTAGCCTAGGATTTCATAAAAAGATCCTTTAGAGCTGGCACCCAACCAAAGGAAATTTACTGGTAAAACAGACAGTCGAGGCTGCTGCAGTTTCAGGAACACCTTAGGCACCCTGTTTTCAGGGTTGTTTGGAAATTGGTGTTCCAAAGCAAATGTCAAAAACCGTTTTAAGAAGTGTTAAATTAAGACTTTCAAGACTGGCATATTAACAAGAGTCTAAAAGATAAAAACTAAACCAAACCAAGACTTCTTATTGTAAGAATCAGTTATCTTGTCAATAATAAATATGCTGCTCCAAACACCTTGGTCACCTTGATTCCTTGGGTGATCTTGTATAGCTGAATGTAAGAACTTCTTCCTCAAGACTTAGCCAACTGTTTGGCGAGATTTGTTGTTTGCTGATCTTGTATCACTGAAGCTTGGAACCTGTTCCTAAGACTTGTTATCAACATTTAGCATCCAGGTTAATACGAATATTACAAACAACAGTGTAGGTCCTGTTTGGAGAGCTTGTTTGGAACAACATTACTTAGACAAATATGTTACACTTGGATTTGTTATCATCAAAACTAAATATAATTATGCAACAAATTCCCCCTTTTTGATGATGACAAACCAAGTGACCATATTGACAAAAATTTAAAAAAAACTTTAAAACTTTAAAGAATGCTGATAGGGATCCACACTAGGTGCTAGGTCGCTAGGTGCTACGTCATTGAGCAAGTCATATGGTCTAGGTCATAGAGCAAGTCATATGGTCAGACATCTTCCCCCTTTTGGCATCATTAAAAAGCATAAACAACGGGCAATCATATGGTGTTGGCAACAATAAGAAATTTCATTAACAGCCCTGAGATATACAATACCAAACAAAAACATAAAGGGAGAGGGAAGAGAATATGAGAAAACATTAAGGAGCAGTGGGTGATGGTGACTGTGGAGAAGAGTTTTTGGGAGCAAGAGAAGAGAGAAGGGCCAAGAGGTCTTCATGGCGTTTGGCAGAGAGGGCCTTCTCTTCATCTAAGGCATCTCTGATAGCAGAGAGCTCTTCCTTGAGACGAGAATTATCTTGAAGAACATCCTCAAGTTTCCCTGAGGAACGGCCAGGAACAGGGCGAGGTGGTCTGGTGCCGTGTTTGGAGGCAGAGCCCTTGGCCAAAGCATACCCACACCCCATAAGGGTGTCAGTCCCTATCTCATCAATGATTTGGGTAACCACCTTCTTTTTGAGCTGTATCCCAAAATGCTCAAAGACCTTCGTCAGTAGAAAGCCATAGCCAAGATCATGTGCCCGAGTAGTGTTTGCAATACGCGCAATATGGCGAATCATAAGGGCATGAAGGTTAATGGGTTCCTCCCTGTCCAATAGATCCACCAGGCACTGATCTAGGGCATCAGCCTGATTGCGACCCTGACCCCTTGGAATTATGTTCCTAATAACGAACATGAAGAGCAATTGATGTAGGGGGGTCATGTCACCCTTCTTCACAGAGGTGGGTGTTTGCAGACCCTGGTTTTGACTTAACCGCTGTGAAAGCTCGAGCAGCCTGGCTGTCCCTAAGACAGACTTATCCTCCCTCACATACACATCAAAACCATGTGAGGGGACACCCAAAATGTCACCCAGAGAGCGGGCATCAAATTGTACTTCTTTATCACCAATGGTGCTTGTCACCGCTCCTTCGGTGACAGCACAGTTGGCATAGAATTCAGCCAACTCTGGTCCAGAACACCCCAACTCGATGTTTACAAAGAGATCCAACCACTGCTGGGCTCTCAGTTTCTGCAGGAACACCTCTAACCCATGTTCCTAGAAAAAGGGAACGTTCACTATCTTCCCCCTCACTATGTTGCGCTTGAGCAGATGCGCTACCTTGGTAGAAGAAGGGGAGGTAGTGGCTTTTTTTGCTCTTTTGAGGGGAGGAGCAGAAGAGGTAGTCCTAGGTAGTGATTTGGAGAGAGAAGGGGTGAAGGTCTTTCTCTTGGGAGGGGCTGTTGGAGGAGAAGACTTAATGGCAGGGAGAGTGGTTTTCTTAGGAGGAGCTTGTTCTTCGGAGGACTCGGAGAACACCGGAGTCCCCTATTTAAAGGGGGTGTTCTCAGAATCAGAATCCGAGAATACCGCAGAAGAAGAAGAGGAAGAAATTTCCTCAAAGACTGGAGTGGAAGATTTTGTGGTTCTAGGAGTGGAGTAGAAGGCAATTCTGGCATATTTGCGCGTGGGCTTAGCAAATTTTGGAGGAGAGGGGGCTGAGGCTTTTGAGGGTTGAGCCCTTGTTTGTGGCCTTGATCTAGGCGTTCTGCTACGCCTAGCCACCATCTTAACCCTTTTTCTTTTCTCTCCGGTTTGGAAGACCGGAGTGGCTAACTCAGGCTCAGCAGGGGAAATGTTTCCACCATGGCTTCCCCCTGTTTCCAAGGATCTCTCCTCAGAACTTCCCCTCAGATCATCCCTTGGGTCCTCCTTACACACAAAATTGAGGGATTCAGACCCTGTTTCAGTAACTGTTTCCTTTTCAGGGAACAGCCCAAAAGAACAGGGCTCAACAAACTCAGAGAAGTCGACAGGGGGCTCAAAGACTTCATCTTTAGACCCAAGGTTTTCACCAGATTTCCCAACCTGGGCAGGGTTCTTTTCAGAAGGGGGTAAACAGTTGGTCCCTCAAATACCACCAATTCCCAACCAAAATTGTAGGGAATGTCTCTCAAACCCAAGCCTACTGATTTTAGTCCGACACTCTTCAAAAACCGGAAGGGTTTGAAGTTAATTGGGCGAGGAGGACTAGGGATTTTACCTTCTAGAATCGCCATTAAAAACGGCGTGACGACAACAAGGTCAGGACTTGTTCCTGAGGCTAATTCGAATGGCTTCCTTCCCCTGATTGAAGAAGCAGAACTTCCAGAGCCTTCGATTGAAGCCATTTGAGCAAGAATTAGAGAAGGGTTAGGGTTTGAGAGAAGGAGATTTGCTGGGTACTCGAGAGAAAAGAGAAAAGATATAAGAGAGAGGTAGGGATTGGCAAATTTAAAGGATGAGAAGACGGCAAGATCTTTTAAAGATCTTCCCGTTACAACGGGTGTTTGCCATAAGTAGCCGCCACTCTATCCTCGGGAAGGCGTGTAATTTAAAACATTTAAACACTAGCTACACATATTTGACAGTCAAGGGGCATACCTGTTCTTGCTGCTTGTTCTTGAATACGAATCATCGGTAATAAGAGTAATATGCCCAATCATGTTGGCTTTTAACACGCATCCGCATTCTACAATCTATATATATATTCAAATAGCACAAAGATTCGACTGCAAACATTGCTATGGACAAATTGCATCTGCAGCATATAAGAGTTGCGAACAGGGGGAGAGAACAGGTTTCTTAGGTTGTTTTCACCAAACCTAGTTCAAGTCTATTTCTCTCAAATTGATCTCTACCTAGTGCCTTAGTGAATATATCAGCAATTTGATTTTCTGTGGTACAAAAATTCATTGAAATCAAACCCTTTTCAACATTATCTCTCAAGAAATGATGTCGAATGTCAATATGTTTTGTTCTTTTATGTTGACACGGATTTTTGGCAATGTTAATTGCACTAGTGTTATCACAAAAGATAGGAATGCATCCAGTGTCAACACAAAAGTCCTTGAGTTGTTGTCTTATCCACAGCAATTGAGCACAACATGAAGCAGCTGCAACATATTCAGCTTCTGCTGTGGACATGGCAACTGAATGTTGTTTCTTGGTTGCCCAAGATACCAAACAAGGTCCAAGGAAATGAGCCATACCTGAGGTGCTTTTCCTATCAACCAAGAATCCTGCATAGTCAGCATCAGCATATCCAACAAGATCAAAATTGCAACCTCTAGGATACCATAGCGCTAAATCAGGTGTATGCTTTAAATATCTTAGTATCCGTTTAACAGCCTTAAGATGAGTCTCTTTAGGGCAAGACTGAAAACGGGCACATAACCCAACACTGAAAACAATGTCAGGTCTACTAGTGGTGAGGTATAAAAGTGACCCTATCATGCCTCTATAGAGTTTCTCCTTAACTGAGGGGCTCCCATCATCCATTACCAACTTGGTTGAAGGAGAAATGGGAGTATCTATGGGCTTGGCCGACTCCATTCCAAAACGCTTAAGTAGTTCCTTGATATACTTTTGTTGATGGATCATGGTGCCGTTTGAAGTTTGCTTGATTTGTAAGCCTAAGAAAAAGTTAAGCTCACCCATCATACTCATTTCAAACTCACTCCTCATCATTTTTGAAAAATCATTACATAGATCATGATGAGTTGCACCAAATATAATATCATCGACATATACTTGGACAACCAACAAATGTTCCCCCTTAGATTTTAGAAACAAGGTATTGTCTACCTTGCCTCTTCTAAAATCATTTTCAAGTAAAAAGCTTGACAAGCATTCATACAAGCTCTAGGAGCTTGTTTTAGACCATAAAGAGCTTTGTCAAGTTGAAAAACATGATCAGGAAATTCATTGTTTTCGAAACCAGGGGGTTGTTTGACATACACCTCTTCCTTAAGGTATCCATTTAGAAATGCACTTTTCACGTCCATTTGATATAGCTTGATCTCCATATGGGCTGCAAAGGCTATTAGGATACGAATAGCCTCAATTCTAGCAACTGGTGCAAAGGTTTCTTCGTAATCAATCCCTTCTTCCTGATTGTACCCTTGAACCACCAGCCGTGCCTTGTTCCTGGTGACTGTTCCTGACTCATCAAGTTTGTTTCGGAACACCCACTTGGTTCCAATGATTGTTCTATCTGCAGGTCGAGGTACAAGGTGCCATACTTTGTTCCTTTCAAATTGATGAAGTTCTTCTTGCATTGCTGTGACCGAATCTGAATCTGCAAGAGCTTCATTCATATTCTTTGGCTCAATGTTAGAAAGAAATGCATAGAATGCACAAAAATTCTCAAGCTTTGACCTAGTTTGCACTCCAATATTAATATCAGACAAAATTTGCTCAAGAGGGTGCGAACGTTGGTGCTTCCATGGCCATGGAGTACGTGGATCCACAGACACATGCTCTACTCTAACTGGAACACTTGGAGACTCAGGCTCACAATCAGTGCCCGAGCCTGTTCCTGAGGAACCTAACCGGTGTTGTCCCGAACAGGGTTCAACAGTGTTTCCCCCTGTTTGGTTCTCACCTTGCCTGTCGTTCTGAGAAACACCTTCAGGAGTTGTTTTCTCCATGGTGTTCTTACCTTGTCTATCTTGGAGCAACACTTCTTTTCGAACAAGACCTAATTCAAATTCTTCCTCCTGTGCATCATTCTCACTCAACGAGTTAGATTCATCAAAAAGCACATGCACACTTTCCTCAACACATAAGGTTCTTTTGTTAAACACTTTGTAAGCCTTACTGTGAGAGGAGTAACCAAGAAATATTGCCTCATCACTCCTAGGATCAAACTTTCCTAAGGCATCCTTCCCATTATTATGCACAAAACACCTACAACCAAATGTTCTCAGGTGCGTAATGTTGGGTTTTCTGCCTTTGAAAAGTTCATAAGGAGTTTTTTCAAAATAGGTCTGATCATGCATCTATTTATAATGTAACATAGGGTGTTCAATGCTTCTGCCCAGAAATTCCTAGGAAGACCACTAGCAATAAGCATTGTTCTAGTCATGTCTTCTAGGGTGCGATTTTTGCGCTCAACCACCCCATTTTGTTGGGGTGTTCTTGGAGTTGAGAAGTTATGATCAACACCATGTTCATTACAATAGTTAATAAAACTTGCGTTTTCAAATTCAGTACCATGATCAGATCTCAAGCTAATTAAAGAGTATCCTATTCTCTTTTCAACCTTTTTGAGAAAGGCAATAAAATTCTCAAAGGTTTCATCCTTGGATGCTAAAAACAAGGTCCAAGTAAATCGAGAGTAATCATCCACTACAACAAACACATACCTCGTCCCACCTATACTTGCTATCCTCATAGGACCACACAGATCAATGTGTAACAATTCTGGAGGTCGGGTAGTGCTTACACATTTTTTCGATTTAAAATAAGATCTGAGTTGTTTGCCTTTTGCACAAGCTTCACATACCTTGTCATCATTAAATTTGATGGAAGGTCATCCAACAACAAGGTCTTTAGAAACAAGTTTGTTCAGAAGAGATAGACTTGCATGACCTAGTCTCTTGTGCCAGAGCATTACATCATCATTCAAGGCGCTCAAACAAGTTTGTTTTGGGGAAGTGTGGAAATACATACTTTGTAAATATCTTTGTGTCGCTTCCCTCTTAATACGACATCTCCAGTGTTTGAGTTTACAACCAAGCAACGTGTTGATGAGAACACTACTAGGTTGTTTTTATCACACAGTTGGGACACACTAAGTAAATTATGCTTCAAACCATCAACTAAGTATACATTTTCAATCGAGTGGGAGTGGGACTCACCAATCTTACCTATACTGACAATTGTCCCAGACTTGCCATTTCCAAATGCTACACTCCCACCATCCGAAGCTGTAAGTGAGAGAAAATTGGATTTTTCACCAGTCATATGCCTCGAACACCCACTATCAACATACCACAGCTGCCTGTTTTCAAGGTTGTTCTCTGGGCTGTTTGCCAGGTTGTACCTTAGCCTGTTTGCTGGGTTGTTTACTGGGTTGTTCTCTCTCACTTCAGCCTGCAAAACAAATCAAGGGTTAGTTTTGGGAACCCAGATCCACTTGGGTCCCATTCTTTTAGATAGGTAAAGCTCATCTTTCCTAATCCAGACTTGTTTTACATAACCTTCATTTTGTTTAATAGCATACCTTCGTGAAGGACAAGTGTATCGATAGTGACCCGTTTTACCACAGTGAAAGCAAACAATGTTTTCAGGTAATCCAACATACTTTCTGTTTGCAGGGTAAACGGTTTGTTTGGGCTTAAACCCTAGTCCTCTTTTGTTTTGGCTGTGATGAGTGTTTAGCCACTCCAATGCTCTTGAGGACTTGTTCCAACGCTTGGTTGTGACAAGCTCGGTTTCCAGTTTTTCTATATTAGCATGCAAGTTCTTGTTCTCCTCAAGCAAAGACTTAACCATTCCTTCCACCTCAAGGAGTTTTTCCTCCACTCGAGAATAATTTCCCTCTTTTATAAAGAGGTTTTCCTTGAGCATGTTAATATTTTCATATAAGCCCAGTTTTTCATTTTTAAGGGTCTCATTTTCAAGCTCTAGATCACGAACTTCCTTTGTCAAATTAGCACAGGTATCCATTAAATTGTACAGAAGTTCTTCTAGAGTTGCTTTATTGAGACCACGTACCTTGTTCTTGAGATCAGTTAGGCTGTTTGTTGACTCGTCATCCGAATCTGTATCACTTTGTGCCATGAGAGCTACAGCACCTTCTTTAGTTTCAGTTTCTTCATCCTCGGAAGAATCACCCCAAGCAGCAAGCATTACTTTCGAGAATCGTTTTCCTGAACTGTTTACACCTTGTTTCCTGCTTTGTTTCCTAGGGTGTTCGTACTCTTGCTCTTCTCGAAGTAGTGGACAGTTCTACATAATGTGGTCTGTTTTGCCACATTTGAAACACCCGGTAAACTGTTCTCGGGGGGTGTTTCTGGTTTTGTTGAAATCCTTCCTTTTGCTGTTCTCTTTTACTTTCTTGAAGAACTTCTTGAATTTTCGAGTCATCATTGCCATCTCTTCTTCTTCAAGATCTGAATCATCATCTTCCAAGGCTTTTAAAGCAAGCCCTCGGTCTTTCTTAGCCTCCTCCTTCTATTGAGAGTTTTTTCTCAGTTCATACGTTTGAAGATTTTCGGTCAGCTCATCTAGGGTGATCTTGTTCATGTCTTTGGCCTCCTGAATGGCTGTCACCTTGGCTTCCCATGAACGAGGCAAAATCCTTAGGATTTTTCTTACCAACTCTTCAGTGGTGAAGGATTTTCCCAGAGATTTTAATTCGTTTGTTATGTCAGTAAAGCGAGTATACATGTCCATCACATTCTCACGATCACCCATGTCAAACAGCTCATATTGCCTCATGAGTAGCTCAATGCGTGATTGTTTAACTTGACTTGTTCCTTCATGAGCTACTTGTAAGGCATTCCATATTTCCTAAGCTGACTCACATTCTGAAATGCGAGTATATTCATCGGGTCCTAGGCCAAAGTATAATAGTTTCTTGGCCTTGGCATTCTTTTCCATCTTCTTGTAATCCTCAGCATCAAACTCTACGAGTTCCTTGGGAACCTTCTTTTCATCTTCAAGCACTTTCTTGGGAACAAGGGGCCCATTCTTGATGAGCATCCTTAACTCGTAATCCTCTGCTTGAATGTAGTTCTCCATCCTGTTTTTCCACCAACTGTAGTGTTGGCAATTGAAATAAGGAGGTCGAGTAATGGATTAACCCTCAAGTATCCCTGGTGGTGCACTCATCTTCACGGATCTCTCAAGGTGTTAGCCTTTTGAAAGAGAACCTACTCTGATACCACTTGTTGAATTCTAAGAGTACACAACCACAAGAGGGGGGTGAATTGTGGTGGTCGATTTTCGCCAAATAACTGACAAACAGCCGTAGCACTTGATTGTAGAGACTGTTCGTAAATCACAAACAACCTTAAGCCTTGTTTGCAGCAGTTGTTCCCAATTGGTTCAGTAGCAAAATTCAAAGTAATAAATGCGGAAATAAAGCACACACAATTTTTACGTGGAAAATATCTCTAGCCCAACTGAGGTGTGAAAAACCACGACCTACCTCGTGTCGGATTTAACCACTTCACTAACGGGCTGAACACGTTACAAAAGTAACACTCTTTGTTACAACTTGTAATCCACGTAACCTTCTTCCCTAAGATAAGTTATACCACGTCCAATCACACTATATTGGACACGTCCAAAGTCCACTCGACTATGGACACACTCACTCACTTTCTGATATGAGAACAGGGGTACAAAACACCTTACTGGGGGTGCTTCTGACTTAAGCAGATGTAAGGTACAATGAAGTCCTATTATGCCAATATTTTGAAAGCTCAGTTAAGCACAAGCCTGTCACGGTTTTTCTCTTTGAAATGCAGCTTTTGGAAATCTCTTACTTCTTGTGTAAAAACCGGATTTTTAAATGGGAGAGAAGATTTCATTATTTAAACACACAAACCCAACGGCTAATACTTTCAAAAAGGATAGCAAAATCTTCTAATATTAGCAGCTTAGGGAGTTTCTTCAAATAAGATTCCCAACGGCTAGAGAAGATAAGATTTTACTAAAATAAGGGAATTTGATTTTTTCAAGGAATAAAAACTAATTACCCACTAAATATAGCTGTGCAGATTTTGTCCAAAAAAAAGGATAAAGATTTTGGTTCCAAATTTGAAATCAATCACGGCCTAAAAATAAGGGATAAGAATTTTGAAAAGAGATGCTTAGCAAAAACGATTTTGCAATCTCTTTCAAATCAAAAATAATCCTTTTTAGAACTTAATTAGTTAGCCTAGGATTTCATAAAAAGATCCTTTAGAGCTGGCACCTAACCAAAGGAAATTTACTGGTAAAACAGACAGTCGAGGCTGCTGCAGTTTCAGGAATACCTTAGGCACCCTGTTTTCAGGGTTGTTTGAAAAATGGTGTTCCAAAGCAAATGTCAAAAATCATTTTAAGAAGTGTTAAATTGAGACTTTCAAGACTGGAATAGTAACAAGAGTCTAAAAGATAAAAACTAAACCAAACCAAGACTTCTTGTTGTAAGAATCAGTCATCTTGTCAATAATAAATATACTGCTCCAAACACCTTGGTCACCTTAATTCCTCGGGTGATCTTGTATAGCTGAATGTAAGAACTTGTTCCTCAAGACTTAGCCAACTGTTTGGCGAGATTTGTTGTTTGCTGATCTTGTATCACTGAAGCTTGGAATATGTTCCTAAGACTTGTTCTCAACATTTAACATCCAGGTTAATACGAATATTACAAACAACAGTGTAGGTCCTGTTTGGAGAGCTTGTTTGGAACAACATTAGTTAGACAAAAATGTTACACTTGGATTTGTTATCATCAAAACTAAATATAATTATGCAACATGTGCTCTACAAAAGTATGTTTTACACATTCTTTGCGCATCGTGGTGTTAAATTTACCTTCTTGTCCGCCACGTAGACAATTGAAAGCCGAAATTTTGGACAATCATTCACAATTTTGATCAAAGTCGGGCAAAGTAAGTGTGGCTTTGAACTTTATTTACTTTCCATTTTTCATCTATGAAATAAGGGGATTCAACGACAAATATGCTTCTCAAAAATTCCCCTACTTGATGTAGCAGGACTATAATTGATAGGTGCGGATTTAAATAATCCGACTTCGTAAAATGTGTTTTAATTTGCATCAAATCACTTTTTCCCTAATTCTACATTACAAACCTTTCCAGTATTAAATATGCTATTCCAATAATGAGTTCTTCTCTTTTATTTTTTGTACATGGCACTCTTCCTTTTTCCTGGTGCTCGCTTGCCCTATCTCACTCTAATTTTCTCAACCTCGATGCCCGGTCTAGTGCCGGTGCAAACATTTTTGGGCGATTGGAGCTGAGGCACACTTCTACCATTCTTTTCATTCTAATTTCGTAGGCACGTATTCCTAGTGTGCAGTTTGTTACATTTTGCAATTCGCTGTCTACTTGAATGGCTAGGAACAATGCCGTAACAGTCATATCATTTTATTTTCAAAATGACACTCTCGATTGTCATCAACATCATTAAATTTCTTCAATCTGATATGACATCATGTATGGAAGAAACTTTTAAAGATTTTTATATGTTGAAATTTGTCAATTAAAGCTGACTTTGGCACAACAAGTGTCACATTGGACGGTGGAAAAATAGTGCTTCATATATGAACACAAAACATGGTCTACCTATATATGATCTCAGCACCTATGTGTTATGTCTTAGGCATAGACATCGCCTATTCAGTTCGTGATCTCATCACACCAAAATAGATAGCACAAGGGAACTTATTGTTTTGGCCAGAAAGAATAAGGTGTTGCTAGCACATAAACCAATCCCGTGAATTTCAAAGTTTATAGGAAACTTTTTTCTAAGAAATCAATTGATCACTCCCTTTTCACCATCCAATTAGTATCATCATTGTCGTATCTCATATCTCCTACATGCAGTCTCCGTCACTAAGAGAGTAGCAAAGCAAAAGAAAAAACTTCAGAAATACCTTGGGGAGAAAATTTTAGAAAAACCATGAAAAGTGGACAAGTGATAATGTAAGCGGAGCAAGACTGATCGGAAAAACAAAGTAAGATAATATTATTCGATCGTTTATTTTTTGCTATTTTTTAAGCCATCAAGCATTAGGGACCACGACAACACGAGTTTCCTAGACATGAGCCTCTCCCAGGGCTACAATACTGTTGACAATCTTGTGGTATGCAGTTTGGACATGAAGAGCATTATGGTCCTCTTTGTGGCTCTATATGATCAGTAGGGAATTGTGTCTTACCGTCTACAGAGCTCATACAAACACCTGTTCTTTCGCTGGGTATATAAATCAAAAGGATGTTAAGCATCAATATAAAAATGTATAGGAGATTTTGAAATGGAGTATCTAAAGAAGTTAAACGTACCTAATCCGTAAAATAACAAGGAAACATACACGTATCTATATATATATTGATATATATATATATATATATATATATATATATATATATATATATATATATATATATATATATATATATATATATATATATATATAGATATATATATGTGTGTGTGTATATATATATATATATATATATATATATATATATATATATATATATATATGTATATATGCACACACACACACACACACACGCACACACACACACAAATACATACATACATACATATATATATATATATATATATATATATATATATATATATATATATATATATCTTATATATATATATATATATATATATATATATATATATATATATATATATATATATATAATTCCGATTCCTACTCACCACTACATATAAGAATTGCAAACAGAAGGACAAATGCTGTGGTGGTTGTTTTCATGGCCATTTTTCAATTGAAAATACGTCTACGAAGCTTTCAAACTAGTGTGTGTCCTTGCAAGTGGACTTTTGCTGGAACATAAATCCAATCCCTTGTATTTATAAAAATGAGATAAATCATTTTTTAGTAGAATTTCAATTGAATTGCAATGATTACGAATGTATCATGGGTTTTAGCTCGGTGACGTGAGTCTAAATATTTTAGCCTCAATCGCAGCACATTTATACATATAATTTCTACTTATGAAATATGAAAGCACTCCGTGGATATAGAGCAACAAGCAAATTGCATGCACCTGTACCATTGATTATAATGAAACTAGCTAGAAAGTGTTTTTGTGATAATATAAATGAGTTGAAAATCATCGATTTGTACGGTGTGTTGCACATGTTTGAAGTGGATTCGCAATTGTTGCTGCCTTTGCTCTTTCAGAATTTAAGATGTTTCAATATCTGCATAGGAAAAGTTGAGTTGGATCACAGGGCTTTGGTTTTGTGTTTTTTGTATGTTTTAATTGCATGTAAGTAGCTTGTGTATTATCACACCAAGTAGGTCGCGGGATTCTCAAAGCACATTTTAAATTAAGCTTTAGCTAAATTTCATGCATGTCGGCTACTATAATATTCAGTAGAAAGTCGGTCACCTACTGAATGCACTTTCTTGTTATTCTTCTTTTTTTATTCCAAATAAAATTGATATTTGCTGAGTAAACATTGTCAATGATTTTTATGACATGATGTTATTCCTTTATTAGCCAATCATGAGAACACATTAAATGAACATCCCCTATATTGATATCGATTGTATCACATGAATGCGTGATCTATTTGATGGTCCACTAGCCCAGATACAAGAGCTTGAAAATAATTGATTAATAATTATAAAAGGAAGTTTAGGATTCCTTCTATGATTATAAGATTGTTGGGAAAAAGGAAATTTAGTTTGCTGGTAAATTGATTAAAATTTCAAAAATAAATTTAAAAAAACAAATCAAGAGCTAGGACGCAGACATTAACTTGTGCTAAACTAGTAACACTAATTTGCCCAACTATCATTTGACGTAAACTAAAATCATTCGCTATGTGATTCCCAAGGATTTCGATTGGGATTCTGTGTTGCATTCATAGGTTAGCCTATACTAGGTTACATTATGCTCAGCTCGCTTCTGCCATTCGCATTCTTTCTGTTCCATGTTAGCACGATACTCTTTCACATCCACCTAGGACACAATAGAACGCATAAAATTTGTGATATAATTTTTGAACTTGGTTAATATTTGAATAAATTGAGTTGGCTCTTAAAACTTTCCCTCACTTCACTCCATTCATTCGATTAATATATGCGCTACATACTGAAAGGAAGTTGTTGAGATGAACAGAGTTATTTGAAATAGTAGCATTTAATGATACGACTCTTCTCGAAAGCATTAGTGTTATACCATTCCCTCACTTCACTCCCTTCATTTGATAAATATATGCGCTTCATACTGAAAGCGAGTTGCTGAGACGAACTGAGTTATTTAAAATAGCAGCATTCAATGATATGTCCCTTCTCGAAAACGTCGGTGTCATGCTATTCTTAACACGAACGCGTTTCCCTCTGTGTTTCTTGTGTTGTTATGTACTGATGAAATTTTCAGACATTTGAGAGGTCTAAAAGACTTAAATGAGAACAAACGTTAGGAATAGGGAGTACTACATCGATAGGTGGTGAACCACAGGTACTAATCGACTTTCAAGTGTAGTTATTTGGGTGAAATTTTGTAAAATGAAGATCGCATTCTAAATAGAGTTTCCATTCATTTTGCTTCTTTAATAAAGCAGCTAAGGATATCCATTGATTATCAGAACGTAAGCATTACAGATGTTTACAACTCAGGCATACCTGAGTCTTACATCTTGTAATGGTACCTCTATTTCTACTTAGATGCATTCCACCACATTGTTTCATTGTATCAAAAAACACTTCTAGATGCATTCTATTGTCTTCGTTCGTTTCTCTTGATCCATGTATTATATACAATAATGGAAGTAAGCACGTAAATCTTTATTTTCCCTTTCTTGTTGCCTTTAATCTGTTGAGGATGAACATACTGGTTCTCTATGTGTGCAAGATTGTAAGGTGTAAAATTTGGTATCCATTTATTTTTTATTTTTTATTTTTCTACTTCACAATGTAAGTGATAGTTCCATGTACGATGATGTCATTATTTGGATACAATGTTTATCAATAATGACATCATGCTAAAAGTATGTCTGGTCTCTGTTTCGATATTACATTGTGAAATCATCATTGGATTTGATTGTCTACCTCATGATGTCCTACATATTCGAAATAACCCAAGAATATAATAACTATGAAATGACGCTTTACATTTCATATGTCAATATAAGGTAGGAGGAAATGGAAATATGCTTCCTTCTTAAGTAATTTGACAAAGTTTAAGCAGCAAATTAGATTCCAATTCAACAGTCGAGAGGAAGGGATTAACTTTCTGTGGTAGTAATAGTAACATCAACATGGTCATTTGCTACTAAGTGTAAGCTAGAATCATTTTCTATGTAATTCAAACAAAACCTTGATTGTGATTATGTGATAATTTTACAAATTAGTTTTGACCAAATTGTGTTATGTGCTCACCAGAAGCATGTTTTACACATTCTTTACGCATCTTGCTGTTAAATTTACCTGCTTATCTCCCACGTAGACAATTGAAAACCTAAATTTTGGGCGATCATTCACAATTTTGATTAAAGTCAGGCAAAGTAAGTTGGGCTTTGAACTTTATCTACTTTCCATTTTTCATCTATGAAATAAGGGTATTCAACGGCAAATATGCTTCTCGGAAATTCCCCTACTTGATGTAGCAGGACTATAATTGATAGGGTGTGGATTTAAATAATTCGACTTCGTAGAATGTGTTTTAATTTGCATCAAATCACTTTTCCCTTTATTCTGCATTACCGACCTTTCCAGTATTAAATATGCTATTCCAATAATGAGTTCTTCTCTTTTATTTTTTGTACATGGCACTCTTCCTTTTTCTTGGTACTCGCTTGCTCTATCTCACTCTAATTTTCTCAGCCACTATGCCCCGCCTAGTGCCGGGGCGAACATTTTTGGGAGATTGGAGCCGTGGCACACGTCTGCCATTCTTTTTATTCCAATTTCGTAGGCACGTATTTGTAGTGTGCAGTTTGTTGTATTTTGCAACTCACAGTCTGGCTAGCAATGGCTAGGAACTACACCGTAACAGTCATATAATTTTATTTTCAAAATCACATTCTCGATTGTCATCAACATCGTTGAATTTCTTCAGTCTATTATGACATCATGTGCGGAAGACATTTTTAAAGATTTTTATATGTTGAAATATGTCAATTAAAGTTGACCTTGGAGCAACGAGTGTCACATTAGTCTGTGGCAAAATAGTGCTTCATATGATGAATGCAAAACATGGTCTACCTATATATGGTCTCTGTACTTTTATGTTTTGTCTTAAGCATAGACATCACTTATTCAGTTCCTGACCCCATTACACTAAAATAGATAGCACAAGGGAAATTATTGTTCTGCTAGCGAGAATCAGGTGTTGCTAGCATATAAACCAATCCCCAGAATTTCAAAGTTCACAGCAAACATTTTCTGAGAAATGAATTGATCACTCTCTCGTTATCATCCAATTAGTATCATCATTGTCATATCTCATATCTCCTACATGGAGTCCCTATCACTAAGAGAATAGCAAAGCAAAAGAAAATACTTCAGAAATACCTTGGGGAGAAAATTTTAGAAAAACCATGAAAAGTAGACAAGTGATAATGTATGTGGAGTAAGATTGATGGGAAAAATAGAGGAAGAAAATATTATTCGACCATTTATTTTTTACCATTTTTTAAGCCATCATTCATTAGGCACTACAACAACATGAGTTTCCTAGACATGAGCCTTTCCCAGGGCTGCAATACTGTTGACAAGCTTGTGGTGTGCAGTTTGGACATGGAGAGCATTGTGGTCCTCTTTGTGGCTCTATATGATTAGCAAGGAATTGTGTCGTACCGTCTACGGAGCTCGTGCAAACACCTGTTCTTTCATTAGGTATATAACTCAAAAGGATGTTAAGCATCAATATAAAAATGTATAGGAGATTTTGAAATACAGTATTTAAAAAATTTATACGTACCTAATCCACAAAATAACAAGGAAATATATATATATATATATACACACACATGTATACATATATATATATATAGAGATGTGTATATATATATATATGATATATATATATATATATATATATATATATATATATATATATATATATATATATATATATATATATATATATATATATATATATATATAGATACATATATATATATATATATATATATATATATATATATATATATATATATATATATATATATATACATATATTATATATATATATATATATATATATATATATATATATATATATATATATATATATGAAATTAAGATTGCTATTCACCTCTATATACAAGAATTGCAGACAGAAGGGCAAAGGGTGTGATGGTTGTTTTGATGGCCATTTTTCAACTGAAAATACATCTAAGAAGCTTTTAAACTAGTGTATGTCCTCGCAAGTAGACTTTTGCTGGAACGTAAATCCAATCTCTTATATTTATAAAAGTGAGCTAAATTGGTTTTTGGTAGAATTTCTAATGAATTGCAATGATTATTAATGTATCACGGATTTTAGCTTGGTGAGGTGAATCTAAATATCTCAGCCTCAATCACAGCACATTTATACAAATAATTTCTACTTATGAAATATGAACGCAATTCGTGGATATAGAGCAACAAGTAAATTGCATGCACCTGTACCATTGATTGTAACAAAACTAGCTAGAAAGCATTTTTCTGATAATATAAATGAGTTGAAAATCATAGATTTGATACGGTGTGTTGCACATGTTTGCAGTGGATTCGCAATTGCAGCTACCTATGCTCCTTCAAAATTTAAGATGTTTCGATATCTACGTGGGAAAAGTTGAGTTGGTTCATGGGGCTTCGGTTTTGTTTTCTTCGTATGCTTTAATTGCATGCAAGTAGCTTGTGTAGTATCACCCCAAGTAGGTCTTGGGGTTCCCAAAGCACATTTTAAATTAAGCTTTAGCTAAATTTCATGCATGTCAGCTGCTGTAACATTCAATAGAAAGACGGTCACCTACTGAATGCACTTTTTTGTTATTCTTCTTTTTTAATTCCAAATAAAAATGATATTTTGCTGAGTATACATTGTCAATGATTTTTATGACATGATGTTATTCCTTTATTGACCGATCATGAGAACATATTAGATGAACATCCCCTATATCAATGTCGATTATAATACATGAATGCACGATCTATTTGATGGTCCACTAGCCCAGATACAAGAGCCTGAAAATAATTGATCAATAATTATAAAAGGAAGTTTAGCATTTCTTCTATTATTATAAGATTATTGGGAAAAAGCAAATTTGGTTTGTTGGTAAATTGGTTAAATTTTCGAAAATAAATTTAAGGAAACAAGTTAAGAGCTAAGATCCAGACATTAACTTGTGTTAAACTAGTAACACCAATTTGCCTAACCATTGCTAGATGTAAGCTGAAATCATTCGCAATGCAATTCCCAAAGATTTGATAGGATTCTGTGTTGCATTCATAGGCTAGCCTATACCAGGTTACATTATGCTCAGCTCGCTTCTGCCATTCGCATTCTTTCTGTTCCATATTAGCACGATATTTCTCTTTCATGTCCACCTAGGGGGCAATAGAAGGTATAAAATTTGTGATATAATTTTTGAACTTGGTTGATATTGAATAGATTGAGTTGGCTCTTCAAACTTTCCCTCACTTTACTCCATTCATTCGATTAATATATACGCTACATATTGAAAGCAAGTTATTGATATAAACTAAGTTATTTGAAATAGTAGCATTTAATGATACGTCTCTTCCTGAAAACATTAGTATTATACCATTCCCTCACTTCACTCCCTTCATTCGATTAATGTATACACTTCATACTGAAAGGGAGTTGCTGAGACAAACTGAGTTATTTGAAATAGTAGCATTCAATGATACGTCCCTTCTGGAAAACGTTGGTGTTATGGTATTCTTCACACGAGCGCATTTCCCTCTATGCTTCTTGTGTTGTTATGTACTGATGAAATTTTTAGACATTTGAGAAGTCTAAAAGACATAAATTAGAACAAGCTTTAGGAATAGAGAGTACTTCATTGATAGGTGGTGAACCAAAGGTATTAATCGACTTTCAAATGTAGTTATTTGCTGTGAAATTAATTAAAATGAAGATTACATTCAGAATGTAGTTTCTGTTCATTTTGCTTGTTTAGTAAAGGAGCTAAGGATATGCATTGATTATAAGAACGCAAGCATTATAGATGTTTACAACTCAGTCACACCTGAGTCTTACATCTTGCAATGGTACCTATCTTTCTACTTAGATGCATTCCGCCACATTATTTCACTATATCAAAAAACACTTCTAGACGCATTCTATTGTTTCGATCGTTTCTCTCAATCCGTGCATTATATACAGCAATGGAAGTATGGACGTAAATCCTTGTTTTCCTTTTCTTGTTGCCTTTAATCTATTGATGGTAAACATGCTAGTTCTCTATGTCTGCAAGGTTAGAAGGTGTAAAATTTCAGTTTCCCTTTATTTTTTATTTTTCTACTTCATAATAAAAATGGTAGCTCCATGTACGATGATGCCATTATTTGGATACAATGTTGTTCAATAATGACATCATGCTAACAGAATTACTGGTATTTGTTTTGATGTTACATTGTGAAAGCATCACTGGATTTGATTGTCTACCTAGTGACGTCCTACATATTCAAAATAACCCAAGAATATAATAACTATGAAATGAAGGTTTACGTTTAATATATCAATATAAGGTAGGAGAAAACAGAAATATGCTTCTTTCTTAAGTAATTTAGCAAAGTTTAAGCAGTAAATTAGATTCGAATTCAATAGCCTAGAGGAAGGGATTAACTTTCTGTGGTAGTAGCACTAACATCAACATGGCCATTTGCTACTAAGTGTAAGCTAGAATCATTTTCAATGTAATTCAAATGAAACCTTGATTGCGATTATGTGATAATTTTACAGATTAGTTTTGATCAAATTGTGTTATATGCTCAGCAGAAGTATGTTTTACACATTGTTTATGGCATCTTGGTATTAAATTTACCTTCTTATCTGCCACGTAAACAATCGAAAACCAGAATTTTGGACGATCATTCGCAATTTTGATCAAACTCGGGCAAAGTAGGTTGGGCTTTGAACTTCATGTACTTTTCATTTTTCATCTATGAAATAAGGGGACTCAACGACAAATATGCTTCTCGGAAATTCCCCTACTTGATCTAGCAGGACTATAATTGATAGGGTGCGAATTTAAGCAATTCGACTTCGTAAAATGAATTTTAATTTGTATCAAATAACTTTTCTCTTTATTCTGCATTACAGACCTTTCCAGTATTAAATATGCGATTCAAATAATGAGTTCTTCTCTTCTATTTTTTGCACATGGCACTCTTTCTTTTCCCTGGTGCCCGCTTGCCCTATCTCACTCTAATTTTCTCAACCACTATACCCGGTCTAGCGCTGGTACGAACATTTTTGGGAGATTAGAGTTCAGGCACACGTCTGCATTCTTTTCATTCCAATTTCGTAGGCACGTATTTGTAGTGTTTAGTTTGCTACATTTTTCAACTTGCAGTCTGCCTAGCAATGGCTAGGAACTACGCCGTAACAGTCATATAATTTCATTTTCAAAATGACATTCTCGATTGTCATCAACATCGATAAATTTCTTTAGTCTGTTGTGACATCATGTATGCAAGTAATTTTTAAAGATTTTTATATGCTGAAATATATCAATTAAAGCTAACCTTGGTGCAAATGTGTCGCATTGGCTGGTGGAAAAATAGTGCTTGATGTGATGAACACAAAACATGGTCTACCTATATATGATCTCAGCACTTGTGTGCTATGTCTTAAGCATAGACATTGCCTATTCAGTTTGTGATCTCATCACACCAAAATCGATAGCACAAGGGAAATTATTGTTTTGGCCAAAGAGAATCAGGTATTGCTAGCATATAAACCAATCCCTTGAATTTCAAAGTTCATAGCAAAATTTTTTTAAGAAATCAATTGATCACTCTCTCTTTATCATCCAATTAGTACCATTTTCATCGTATCTCATATCTCCTACATGTAATCTCTATCATTAAGAGAATAGCAAAGCAAAAGAAAATACTTCAGAAATACCTTGGGGAGAAAATTTTACAAAAATCATGAAAAGTAGACAAGTGATAATGTAAGTGGAGTAAGATTGATAGGAAAAACAAAGGAAGATAATATTATTCGACCACTTATTTTTTACTATTTTCTAAGCCATCATTCATTAGGCACTACAACAACATGAGTTTCCTATACATGACCCTCTCCCAGGGCTACAATACTGTTGACAAGCTTGTGGTGTGCGGTTTGGACGTGGAGAGCATTGTGGACCTCTTTGTGGCTCTATATGATCAGCAAGGAATTGTGTCGTGCAGTCCACAGAGCTCGTACAAACACCTGTTCCTTCATTGGGTATATCAATCAAAAGGATGTTGAGCATCAGTATAAAAATGTATAAGAGAATTTGAAATAGCGTATTTCAAAAAGTTGTATACACCTAATCCACAAAATAACTAGGAAATATATACATATATATATATATATATATATATATATATATATATATATATATATATTATGTATATATATATATATATATATATATATATATATATATATATATATATATATATATATATATATATATATATATATATATATATATATATATGTGTGTATATATTATATATATATATATATATATATATATATATATATATATATATATATATATATATATATGACAATATATATATATATATATATATATATATATATATATATATATATATATATATATATTCATAGACGTATATATGCATATATTTATATAGATATATATATATATATATATATATATGTATCATGAAATCAAAATTGCTACTCACTGCTATGTACAAGAATTATAAACAGAAGGACAAAGGGTGTGATCGTTGTTTTCATCGCCATTTTTCAATTGAAACTACGTCTAAGAAGCTTTTAAACTAGTGTATGTCCTCACAAGTTGACTTTTGCTGCAACATAATTCCAATCTCTTGTGTTTATAAAAGTGAGATAAATCGTTTTTTGGTAGAATTTCCAATGAATTGCAATGATTATGAACGTATCACGGATTTTAGCTTGGTGAGGTGAATCTAAATATCTTAGCCTGAGTCACAGCACATTTGTACATATAATTTCTACTTATGAAATATGAACACAATCCGTAGATATAGAGCAACAAGTAAATTGCATGCACCTGTACCATTGATTGTAATGAAACTAGCTAGAAAGTGTTTTTGTGATAATATAAATGAGTTGAAAATCATAGATTTGATATGGTATGTTGCACATGTTTGTAGTGGATTCGCAATTGCCGTTGCTGCATTTGTTCGTTCAAAATTTAAGATGTTTCGATATCTACATAGGAAAAGTTGAGTTACATCACCGGGCCTTAGTTTTGTTTTTTCGTATGTTTTAATTGCATGCAAGTAGCCTGTGTATTATCACACTAAGCAGGTCTTGGGGTTCCCAAATAACATTTTAAAATTAAGCTTTAACTAAATTTCATGCATGTTGGCTGCTATAATACTCAGGAGAAAGACGGTCGCCTACTAAATGCACTTTCTTGTTATTCTTCTTTTTTATTCCAAATAAAAATAATATTTTGCTAAGTGTACATTGTCAATGATTTTTATGACATGATGTTATTCCTTTATTAACCAATCATGAGAACATATTAAATTAACATCCCCTGATATTGATATTGATTGTATTACATGAATGCCTGATCTATTTGATGGTCCACTAGCCCAGATACAAGAGCCTGAAAATAATTGATTAATGATTATAAAACGAAGTTTAGGATTTCTTCTATCATTATAAGATTAATTGGGAAAAAGGATTTGGTTTGTTGGTTAATTGGTTAAATTTTCAAAATTAAATTTAAAAAAAGAAATCAAGAGCTAAGATGCGGACATTAACTTGTGTTAAACTAGTAACACCAATTTGCCTAACTATTGTTAGATATAAATTGAAATCATTCGCTATGCAATTCCCAAAGATTTCGGTCGAGATTCTGTGTTGCATTCATAGGTTGGCCTATACTAGGTTACATTATGCTCAGCTTGTTTCTACCTTTCGCATTCTCTCTGTTCCATGTTAGCACGATATTTCTCTTTCATGTCCACCTAGGAGACAATAGAATGCATAAAATTTGTGATATAATTTTTTGACTTGGTTAATATTTGAATAAATTGAGTTGGCTCTTAAAACTTTCCCTTACTTCACTCCAATCATTCGATTAATATGTACGCTGCATACTGAATCAAGTTGTTGAGACGAATAGAGTTATTTGAAATAGTAGCATTTAATGATACGTGTCTTCTCCAAAACATTGGTGTTATACTATTCTCTCACTTCACTCCCTTTATTTGATTAAAATATACGCTTCATACTAAAAGCGAGTTGTTGAGACGAACTGAGTTATTTGAAATAGTAGCATTCAATGATACGTCCCTTCTCAAAAACGTTGGTGTTATGCTATTCTTCACACGAACGCGTGTCCCTCTATGTTTCTTGTGTTGTTATGTACTGATGAAATTTTCAGACATTTGAGAAGTCTAAAAGACGTAAATTAGAACAAACTTTAGGAATAGGGAGTACTACATCGATAGGTGATGAACCAAAGGTATTAATCGACTTTTAAATGTAGTTATTTGCTGTGAAGTTTTACAAAATGAAGATCACATTTTGAATATAGTTTTCGTTCATTTTGCTTGTTTAGTAAAGCAGCTAAGGATATGGATTGATTATCAGAACGTAGGTGTTACAGATGTTTACAACTCAGGCACACCTGAGTCTTACATCTTGCAATGGTACCTCTCTTTCTACTTAGATGCATTCCGCCACGTTATTTCCCTATATCAAAAAATGCTTCTAGACACATTCTATTGTCGTCGTTCGTTTCTCTCAATCCATGTATTAAACACAGCGATGGAAGTAAGGCCATAAATCTTTGTTTTCTCTTTCTTGTTACCCTTAATCTGTTGAGGATAAACATACTGGTTCTCTATGTGTGCAAGATTGGAAGGTGTAAAATTTCGATTTTCATTTATTTTTTATTTTTCTACTTCACAACATAAATGATAGCTCCGTGTACAATGATGTCATTATTTGGATACAATGTTGTTCAATGATGACATCATGCTAAAAGAATGTCTGGTATTTGTTTTGATATTACATTGTGAAACCATCATTGGATTTGATTGTCCACCTCGTGATGTCCTACATATTCAAAATAGCTCAAGAGTACAATAACTATGAAAAGAAGGTTTACATTTCATATATCAATATAAGGTAGGAGGAAGCAGAAATACGCTTCCTTCTTAAGTAATTTGACAAAGTTCAAGCAATAAATTAGATTCCAATTCAACAGCCGAGAGGAAGGGATTAACTTTGTGCGGTAGTAGCAGTAACATCAACATGGCTATTTGCTACTAAGTGTAAGCTAAAATCACTTTCTATGTAATTCAAATAAAACCTTGATTGTGATTATGTGATAATTTTACAAATGAGTTTTGATCAAATTGTGTTATGTGCTCAACAGAAGTGTGTTTTACATATTCTTTACGCGTCTTGGTATTAAATTTACCTTCTTATCTGCCACGCAGACAATTGAAAGCCGAAATTTTGGATGATCATTCACAATTTTGAGCCTTTCCCAGGGTTGCAATACTGTTGTGGTGTGCAGTTTGGACGAGGAGGGCATTGTGGTCCTCTTTGCGGCTCTATATGATCAGCAAGGAATTGTGTCGTGCCGTCTACAGAGCTCGTGCAAACACCTGTTCTTTCATAGGGTATATAAATCAAAAGGATGTTAAGCATCAATATGAAAATGTATCGGTGATTTTGAAATAGAGTATTTAAAAAATTTATATGCACCTAATCCACAAAATAACTAGGGAATATCTGTATACATATATATATATATATATATATATATATATATATATATATATATATATATATATATATATATATATATATATATACATAGATATATATGTATATATATATATATATATATATATATATATATATATATATATATATATATATATATATATATGTATATATATAATGAAATTAAGATTGCTACTCACCGCTATATACAAGAATTGCAAACAGAAAGATAAAGGGTGTGATGGTTGTTTTGATGGCCATTTTTCAATTGAAAGTACGTCTAGGCAGCTTTCAAATTAGTGTATGTCCTCGCAAGTTCACTTTTGCTAGAACATAAATCCAATCTCTTGTATTTAAAAAAGTGAGCTAAATCATTTTTTGGTAGAATTTCCAATGAATTGCAATGATTATGAACGTATCACGGATGTTAGCTTGGTGAGGTGAATCTAAATATCTCAGCCGTAATGTTAGCACATTTACACATATAATTTGTACTTATGAAATATGAACGCAATCCGTGGATATAGAGCAGCAAGTAAATTGTACGCCCCTGCACCATTGATTGTAACGAAACTAGCTAGAGAGTATTTTTGTGATAATATAAATGAGTTGAAAATCATAGATTTGATACGGTGTGTTGCACATGTCTGCAGTGGATTCGCAATTGCAGCTACCGTTGCTCCTTCAAAATTTAAGATGTTTCGATATCTACGTGGGGAAAGTTGAGTTGGTTCATGGGGCTTCGGTTTTGTTTTGTTCGTATGTTTTAATTGCATGCAAGTAGCTTGCGTAGTATCACACCAAGTAGGTCTTGGGGTTCCCAAAGCACATTTTAAATTAAGCTTTAACTAAATTTCATGCATGTCGGCTGCTTTAATATTCAATAGAAAGACGGTCACCTACTGAATACACTTTCTTGTTATTCTCCTTTTTTTATTCCAAATAAAAATGATATTTTGCTAAGTATACATTGTCAATGATTTTTATGACATGATGTTATTCCTTTATTGACCGATCATGAGAACATATTAGATGAACATCCCCTATATCAATGTCGATTATAATACATGAATGCACGATCTATTTGATGGTCCACTAGTCCAGATACAAGAGCCTGAAAATAATTGATCAATAATTATAAAAGGAAGTTTAGCATTTCTTCTATTATTATAAGATTATTGGGAAAAAGCAAATTTGGTTTGTTGGTAAATTGGTTAAATTTTCAAAAATAAATTTAAGGAAACAAGTTAAGAGCTACGATCCAGACATTAACTTGTGTTAAACTAGTAACACCAATTTGCCTAACCATTGCTAGATGTAAGCTGAAATCATTCGCGATGCAATTCCGAAAGATTTGATAGGATTCTGTGTTGCATTCATAGGTTAACCTATACCAGCTTACATTATGCTCAGCTCGCTTCTGCCATTCGCATTCTTTCTGTTCCATATTAGCACGATATTTCTCTTTCATGTCCACCTAGGAGGTAATAGAAGGTATAAAATTTGTGATAGAATTTTTGAACTTGGTTGATATTGAATAGATTGAGTTGGCTCTTCAAACTTTCCCTCACTTTACTCCATTCATTCGATTAATATATACGCTACATATTGAAAGCAAGTTGTTGATATGAACTATGTTATTTGAAATAGTAGCATTTAATGATACGTCTCTTCTTGAAAACATTAGTATTATACCATTCCCTCACTTCACTCCCTTCATTCGATTAATATATACGCTTCATACTGAAAGCGAGCTGCTGAGACAAACTGAGTTATTTGAAATAGTAGTATTCAATGATACGTCCCTTCTAGAAAACGTTGGTGTTATGCTATTCTTCACACAAGCGCGTTTCCCTCTATGTTTCTTGTGTTGTTATGTACTGATGAAATTTTTAGACATTTGAGAAGTCTAAAAGACATAAATTAGAACAAGCTTTAGGAATAGAGAGTACTTCATTGATAGGTGGTGAACCAAAGGTATTAATCGACTTTCAAATGTAGTTATTTGCTGTGAAATGAATTAAAATGAAGATAACATTCAGAATATAGTTTCTGTTCATTTTGCTTGTTTAGTAAAGCAGCTAAGGGTATGCATTGATTATTAAGGGTATCCATTGATTATCAGAACGCAAGCATTGTAGATGTTTACAACTCAGTCACCCCTGAGTCTTACATCTTGCAATGGTACCTATCTTTCTACTTAGATGCATTCCGCCACATTATTTCACTATATCAAAAAACACTTCTAGGCGCATTCTATTGTCTTCGATCGTTTCTCTCAATCCATGCATTATATACAGCAATGGAGGTATGGACGTAAATCTTTGTTTTCCCTTTCTTGTTGTCTTTTAATCTGTTGATGATAAACATGCTGGTTCTCTATGTGTGCAAGGTTGGAAGGTGTAAAATTTCAGTTTCCCTTTATTTTTTATTTTTCTACTTCATCATATAAACGGTAGCTCCACGTATGATGATGCCATTATTTGGATACAATGTTGTTCAATAATGACATCATGCTAAAAGAATTACTGGTATTTGTTTTGATGTTACATTGTGAAAGCATCACTAGATTTGATTGTCTACCTAGTGATGTCCTACATATTTAAAATAACCCAAGAATATAATAACTATGAAGTGGAGGTTTACATTTCATATATCAATATAAGGTAGGAGAAAACAGAAATATGCTTCTTTCTTAAGTAATTTGACAAACTTTAAGCAGTAAATTAGATTAGAATTCAATAGCCGAGAGGAAGGGATTAACTTTCTGTGGTAGTAGCAGTAACATCAACATGGCCATTTGCTACTAAGTGTAAGCTAGAATCATTTTCTATGTAATTCAAATGAAACCTTGATTGCGATTATGTGATAATTTTACAGATTAGTTTTGACCAAATTGTGTTATATGCTTAGCAGAAGTATGTTTTACACATTGTTTATGGCATCTTGGTATTAAATTTACCTTCTTATCTGCCACGTAAACAATCGAAAACCAGAATTTTGGACGATCATTCACAATTTTGATCAAACTCGGGCAAAGTAGGTTGGGCTTTGAACTTTATGTACTTTCCATTTTTCATCTATGAAATAAGGGGACTCAACGACAAACATGCTTCTCGGAAATTCCCCTACTTGATCTAGCAGGACTATAATTGATAGGGTGCGAATTTAAGTAATTCGACTTCGTAAAATGAATTTTAATTTGCATCGAATAACTTTTCTCTTTATTCTGCATTACAGACCTTTCAAGTATTAAATATGCGATTTAAATAATGAGTTCTTCTCTTCTATTTTTTGTACATGGCACTCTTTCTTTTTCTTGGTGCTCGCTTGCGCTATCTCACTCTAATTTTCTCAACCACTATGCCCGGTCTAGCGCTGGTACGAACATTTTTGGGAGATTGGAGTTGAGGCACACGTCTGCATTCTTTTCATTCCAATTTCGTTGGTACGTATTTGTAGTGTTCAGTTTGCTACATTTTTCAACTCGCAGTCTGCCTAGCAATGGCTAGGAACTACGCCATAACAGTCATATAATTTTATTTTCAAAATGACATTCTCGATTGTCATCTACATCATTAAATATCTTTAGTCTGTTGTGACATCATGTATGCAAGTAATTTTTAAGGATTTTTATATGCTGAAATGTATCAATTAAAGCTAACCTTGGTGCAAATGTGTCGTATTGGCTGGTGTAAAAATAGTGCTTCATGTGATGAATACAAAACATGGTCTACCTATATATGATCTCAGCACTTGTGTGCCATGTCTTAAGCATAGACATTGCCTATTCAGTTTGTGAGCTCACCACCCCAAAATAGATAGCACAAGGGAAATTATTGTTTTGGCCAAAGAGAATCAGGTATTGCTAGCATATAAACCAATCCCTTGAATTTCAAAGTTCATAGCTAACTTTTTTTGAGAAATCAATTGATCACTCTCTCTTTATCATCCAATTAGTACCATTTTTGTCGTATCTCATATCTCCTACATGCAATCTCTATCACTAAGAGAATAGCAAAGCAAAAGAAAATACTTTAGAAATACCTTGGGGAGAAAATTTTAGAAAAATCATGAAAAGTAGACAAGTGATAATGTAAGTGGAGTAAGATTGATAGGAAAAACAAAGGAAGATAATATTATTCGACCATTTATTTTTTACTATTTTCTAAGCCATCATTCATTAGGCACTACAACAACATGAGTTTCCTAGACATGACCCTCTCCCAGGGCTACAATACTGTTGACAAGCTTGTGGTGTGCAGTTTGGACGTGGAGAGCATTGTGGACCTCTTTGTGGCTCTATATGATCAGCAAGGAATTGTGTCGTTGCAGTCCACAGAGCTCGTACAAACACCTGTTCTTTCATTGGGTATATCAATCAAAAGGATGTTGAGCATCAGTATAAAAATGTATAAGAGAATTTGAAATAGCGTATTTAAAAAAGTTGTACGCACTTAATCCACAAAATAACTAGGAAATATATACATATATATATATATATATATCGATATATATATATATATATACATATATATATATATATATGTATATATATATATATATATATATAGTTGTATACATATATATATGTACATATATATATATATATATATATATATATATATATATATATATATATATATATATATATATATATATATATATATATATATATATATATATATATATATATATATATATATATATATATATATATATATATATATATATATATATATATATATATATATATATATATATATATATATATATATATATATATATATATGTATATATACATGAAATCAAAATTGCTACTCACCGCTATATGCAAGAATTATAAACAGAAGGACAAAGGGTGTGATGGTTGTTTTCATGGCCATTTTTCAATTGAAACTACGTCTAAGAAGCTTTTAAACTAGTGTATGTCCTCGCAAGTTGACTTTTGCTGCAACATAATTCCAATCTCTTGTGTTTAAAAAAGTGAGCTAAATCATTTTTTGGTAGAATTTCCCATGAATTGCAATGATTATGAACGTATCACGGATTTTAGCTTGGTGAGGTGATTCTAAATACCTTAGCTTGAGTCACAGCACATTTGTACATATAATTTCTACTTATGTAATATGAACACAATCCGTAGATATAGAGCAACAAGTAGATTGCATGCACCTGTACCATTGATTGTAATGAAACTAGCTAGAAAGTGTTTTTGTGATAATATAAATGAGTCGAAAATCATAGATTTGATATGGTATGTTGCACATGTTTGTAGTGGATTCGCAATTACTGCTACGTTTGTTCGTTCAAAATTTAAGATGTTTCAATATCTACGTAAGAAAAGTTGAGTTAGATTACCGGGCCTTAGTTTTGTTTTTTCATATGTTTTAATTGCATGCAAGTAGCCTGTGTATTATCACACTAAGCAGGTCTTGGGGTTCCCAAATAACATTTTAAAATTAAGCTTTAACTAAATTTCATGCATGTTGGCTGCTATAATACTCAGTAGAAAGACGGTCGCCTACTAAATGCACTTTCTTGTTATTCTTCTTTTTTATTCCAAATAAAAATAATATTTTGCTGAGTGTACATTGTCAATGATTTTTATGACATGATGTTATTCCTTTATTAACCAATCATGAGAACATATTAAATTAACATCCCCCGATATTGATATTGATTGTATTACATGAATGCCTGATCTATTTGATGGTCCACTAGCCCAGATACAAGAGCTTGAAAATAATTGATTAATGATTATAAAACGAAGTTTAGGATTTCTTCTATCATTATAAGATTATTGGGAAAAAGGATTTGGTTTGTTGGTTAATTGGTTAAATTTTCAAAATTAAATTTAAAAAAAGAAATCAAGAGCTAAGATGCGGACATTAACTTGTGTTAAACTAGTAACACCAATTTGCCTAACTATTGTTAGATATAAATTGAAATCATTCGCTATGCAATTCCCAAAGATTTCGGTCGAGATTCTGTGTTACATTCATAGGTTGGCCTATACTAGGTTACATTATGCTCAGCTTGTTTCTACCTTTCGCATTCTCTATGTTCCATGTTAGCACGATATTTCTCTTTCATGTCCACCTAGGAGACAATAGAATGCATAAAATTTGTGATATAATTTTTTGACTTGGTTAATATTTGAATAAATTGAGTTGGCTCTTAAAACTTTCCCTTACTTCACTCCAATCATTCGACTAATATGTACGCTGCATACTGAATCAAATTGTTGAGATGAATAGAGTTATTTGAAATAGTAGCATTTAATGATACGTGTCTTCTCCAAAACATTGGTGTTATACTATTCTCTCACTTCACTCCCTTTATTTGATTAAAATATACGCTTCACACTAAAAACGAGTTGCTGAGACGAACTGAGCTATTTGAAATAGTGGCATTCAATGATACGTCTCTTCTCAAAAACGTTGGTGTTATGCTATTCTTCACACGAACGCGTGTCGCTCTATGTTTCTTGTGTTGTTATGTACTGATGAAATTTTCAGACATTTGAGAAGTCTAAAAGACATAAATTGGAACAAACTTTAGGAATAGGGAGTACTACATTGATAGGTGATGAACCAAAGGTATTAATCGACTTTTAAATGTAGTTATTTGCTGTGAAATTTTACAAAATGAAGATCACATTCTTAATATAGTTTTCGTTCATTTTGCTTGTTTTGTAAAGCAGCTAAGGATATGGATTGATTATCAGAATGTAGGTGTTACAGATGTTTACAACTCAGGCACACCTGAGTCTTACATCTTGCAATGGTAGCTCTCTTTCTACTTAGGTGCATTCCGCCACGTTATTTCCCTATATCAAAAAACGCTTCTAGACACATTCTATTGTCGTCGTTCGTTTCTCTCAATCCATGTATTATACACAGCGACGGAAGTAAGGACGTAAATCTTTGTTTCCTCTTTCTTGCTACCTTTAATCTGTTGAGGATAAACATACTGGTTCTCTATGTGTGCAAGATTGGAACGTGTAAAATTTCGATTTTCATTTATTTTTTATTTTTCTAGTTCACAACATAAATGATAGCTCCGCGTACAATGATGTCATTATTTGAATACAATGTTGTTCAATGATGACATCATGCTAAAAGAATGTCTGGTATTTGTTTCGATATTACATTGTGAAAGCATCATTGGATTTGATTGTCCACCTCGTGATGTCCTACATATTCAAAATAGCTCAAGAGTACAATAACTATGAAAAGAAGGTTTACATTTCATATATCAATATAAGGTAGGAGGAAGCATAAATACGCTTCCTTCTTAAGTACTTTGACAAAGTTCAAGCAATAAATTAGATTCCAATTCAACAGCCGAGAGGAAGGGATTAACTTTGTGTGGTAGTAGCAGTAACATCAACATGGCTATTTGCCACTAAGTGTAAGCTAAAATCATTTTCTATGGAATTCAAAAAACCTTGATTGTGATTATGTGATAATTTTACAAATGAGTTTTGATCAAATTGTGTTGTGTGCTCAACAGAAGTATGTTTTACATATTCTTTACGCGCCTTGGTATTAAATTTACCTTCTTATCTGCCACGCAGACAATTAAAAGCCGAAATTTTGGACGATCATTCACAATTTTGAGCTTTTCCCAGGGCTGCAATACTGTTGACGAGCTTGTGGTGTGCAGTTTGGACGAGGAGAGCATTGTGGTCCACCTTGTGGCTCTATATGATCAGCGAGGAATTGTGTCGTGCCGTCTACAGAGCTCGTGCAAACACCTGTTCTTTCATTGGGTATATAAATCAAAAGGATGTTAAGCATCAATATGAAAATGTATCGGAGATTTTGAAATAGAGTATTTAAAAAATTTATACGAATTTAATCCATAAAATAACTAGGAAATATCTGTATATATATATATATATATATATATATATATATATATATATATATATATATATATATATATTATATATATATATATATATATATATATATATATATATATATATATATATATATATATATATATATATATATATATATATATATATATATATATATATATATATATATATATAGTATATATATATATATATATATATATATATATATATATATATATATATATATATATGAAATTAAGATTGCTACTCACCGCTATATACAAGAATTGCAAACAGAAGGACAAAGGGCGTGATGGTTGCTTTGATGGCCATTTTTCAATTAAAAGTACGTCTAAGTAGCTTTCAAACTAGTGTATGTCCTCGCAAGTTCACTTTTGCTAGGACATAAATCCAATCTCTTGTATTTAAAAAAGTGAGCTAAATCATTTTTTCGTAGAATTTCCAATGAATTGCAATGATCATGAATGTATCACGGATTTTAGCTTGGTGAGGTGAATCTAAATATCTCAGCCGTAATGTTAGCACATTTACACATATAATTTCTACTTATGAAATATGAACGCAATCCGTGGATATAGAGCAACAAGTAAATTGTACGCACCTGCACCATTGATTGTAACGAAACTAGCTAGAGAGCATTTTTGTGATAATATAAATGAGTTGAAAATCATAGATTTGATACGATGTGTTGCACATGTTTGCAGTGGATTCGCAATTACAGCTACCGTTGCGCCTTCAAAATTTAAGATGTTTCGATATCTACCAAGGAAAAGTTGAGTTGGTTCATGGGGCTTCGGTTTTGTTTTCTTCGTATGTTTTAATTACATGCAAGTAGCTTGTGTAGTATCACACCAAGTAGGTCTTGGGGTTCCCAAAGCACATTTTAAATTAAGCTTTAACTAAATTTCATGCATGTCGGCTGCTGTAATATTCAATTGAAAGACGGTCACCTACTGAATGCACTTTCTTGTAATTCTTCTTTTTTTATTCCAAATAAAAATGATATTTTGCTGAGTATACATTGTCAATGATTTTTATGATATGATGTTATTCCTTTATTGACCGATCATGAGAACATAATAGATGAACATCCCCTATACCAATGTCGATTGTCATACATGAATGCACGATCTATTTGATGGTCCACTAGCCCAGATACAAGAGCCTGAAAATAATTGATCAATAATTATAAAAGCAAGTTTAGGATTTCTTCTATTATTATAAGATTATTGGGAAAAAGCAAATTTGGTTTGCTGGTAAATTGGTTAAATTTTCAAAAATTAATTTAAGGAAACAAGTTAAGAGCTAAGATCCAGACATTGGCTTGTGTCAAACTAGTAACCCCAATTTGCCTAACCATTGCTAGATGTAAGCTGAAATCAATCGCGATGCAATTCCCAAAGATTTGATGGGATTCTGTGTTGCATTCATAGGTTAGCCTATACCAGGTTACATTATGCTCGGCTCGCTTCTGCCATTCGAATTCTTTCTGTTCCATATTAGCACGATATTTCTCTTTCATGTCCACTGAGGAGGCAATAGAAGGCATAAAATTTGTGATATAATTTTTGAACTTGGTTGATATTGAATAGATTGAGTTGGCTCTTCAAACTTTCCCTCACTTTACTTC
Source organism: Carnegiea gigantea (assembly GCA_029747015.1). Lineage (NCBI taxonomy): Eukaryota > Viridiplantae > Streptophyta > Magnoliopsida > Caryophyllales > Cactaceae > Carnegiea > Carnegiea gigantea. The sequence goes on from JAKOGI010001070.1 coordinate 238,922, forward strand.
ATTCATTCGATTAATATATACGCTACATATTGAAAGCAAGTTGTTGATATGAATTAAGTTATTTGAAATAGCAGCATTTAATGATACGTCTCTTCTTGAAAACATTAGTATTATACCATTCCCTCACTTCACTCCCTTCATTCAATTAATATATACGCTTCATACTGAGACAAACTGAGTTATTTGAAATAGTAGCATTCAATGATATGTCCCTTCTGGAAAACGTTGGTGTTATGCTATTCTTCACACGAGCGCGTTTCCCTCTATGTTTCTTGTGTTGTTATGTACTGATGAAATTTTTAGACATTTGAGAAGTCTAAAAGACATAAATTAGAACAAGCTTTAGGAATAGAGAGTACTTCATTGATAGGTGGTGAACCAAAGGTATTAATCGACTTTCAAATGTAGTTATTTGCTGTGAAATTAATTAAAATGAAGATCACATTCAGAATATAGTTTCTGTTCATTTTGCTTGTTTAGTAAAGCGGCTAAGGATATGCATTGCTTATCAGAACGCAAGCATTGTAGATGTTTACAACTCAGTCACCCCTGAGTCTTACATCTTGCAATGGTACCTATCTTTCTACTTAGATGCATTCCGCCACATTATTTCACTATATCAAAAAACACTTCTAGGTGCATTCTATTGTCTTCGATCGTTTCTCTCAATCCGTGCATTATATACAGCAATGGAAGTATGGACGTAAATCTTTATTTTCCCTTTCTTGTTGCCTTTAATCTGTTGATGATAAACATGCTGGTTCTCTATGTGTGCAAGGTTGGAAGGTGTAAAATTTCAGTTTCCCTTTATTTTTTATTTTTCTACTTCATAATATAAATGGTAGCTCCATGTACGATGATGCCATTATTTGGATGCAATGTTGTTCAATAATGACATCATGCTAAAAGAATTACTGGTATTTGTTTTGATGTTACATTGTGAAAGCTTCACTGGATTTGATTGTCTTCCTAGAGATGTCCTACATATTCAAAATAACCCAGGAATATAATAACTATAAAATGAAGGTTTACGTTTCATATATTAGTATAAGGTAGGAGAAAACAGAAATATGCTTCTTTCTTAAGTAATTTGACAGAGTTTAAGCAGTAAATTAGATTCGAATTCAATAGCCGAGAGGAAGGGATTAACTTTCTGTGGTAGTAGCAGTAACATCAACATGGCCATTTGCTACTAAGTGTAAGCTAGAATCATTTTCTATGTAATTCAAATGAAACCTTGATTGCGATTATGTGATAATTTTATGGAGTAGTTTTGATCAAATTGTGTTGTATGCTCAGCAAAAGTATGTTTTACACATTGTTTATGGCATGCTGGTAATAAATTTACCTTCTTATCTGCCACGTAAACTATCGAAAACCAGAATTTTGGACGATCATTCACAATTTTGATCAAACTCGGGCAAAGTAGGTTGGGCTTTGAACTTTATGTTCTTTCCATTTTTCATCTATGAAATAAGGGGACTCAATGACAAATATGCTTCTCGGAAATTCCCCTACTTGATCTAGCAGGACTATAATTGATAGGGTACGAATTTAAGTAATTCGACTTCGTAAAATGAATTTTAATTTGTATCAAATAACTTTTCTCTTTATTCTGCATTATAGACCTTTCTAGTATTAAATATGCGATTCAAATAATGAGTTCTTCTCTTCTATTTTTTGTACATGGCACTCTTTCTTTTTCCTGGTGCTCGCTTGCCCTATCTCACTCTAATTTTCTTAACCACTATGCCCGGTCTAGCGCTGGTATGAACATTTTTGGGAGATTGGAGTTGAGGCACACGTCTGCATTCTTTTCATTCCAATTTCGTAGGCACGTATTTGTAGTGTTCAGTTTGCTACATTTTTCAACTCGCAGTCTGCCTAGCAATGGCTAGGAACTACACCGTAACAGTCATATAATTTTATTTTCAAAATGACATTCTCGATTGTCATCAACATCGTTAACTTTCTTTAGTCTGTTGTGACATCATGTATGCAAGTAATTTTTAAGGATTTTTATATGCTGAAATATATCAATTAAAGCTAACCTTGGTGCAAATGTGTCGCATTGGCTGGTGGAAAAATAGTGCTTCATGTGATGAATACAAAATATGGTCTACCTATATATGATCTCAACACTTGTGTGCTATGTCTTAAGCATAGACATTGCCTATTCAGTTTGTGATCTCATCACACCAAAATAGATAGCACAAAAGGAAATCATTGTTTTGCCCAAAGAGAATCAGGTATTGCTAGCATATAAACCAATCCCTTGAATTTCAAAGTTCATAGCTAACTTTTTTTGAGAAATCAATTGATCACTCTCTCTTTATCATCCAATTAGTACCATTTTTGTCGTATCTCATATCTCCTACATGCAATCTCTATCACTAAGAGAATAGCAAAGCAAAAGAAAATACTTTAGAAATACCTTGGGGAGAAAATTTTAGAAAAATCATGAAAAGCAGACAAGTGATAATGTAAGTGGAGTAAGATTGATAGGAAAAACAAAGGAAGATAATATTATTCGACCATTTATTTTTTACTATTTTTTAAGCCATCATTCATTAGGCACTACAACAACATGAGTTTCCTAGACATGACCCTCTCCCAGGGCTACAATACTGTTGACAAGCTTGTGGTGTATAGTTTGGACGTGGAGAGCATTGTGGACCTCTTTGTGGCTCTATATGATGAGCAAGGAATTGTGTCGTATAGTCCACAGAGCTCATACAAACACCAGTTCTTTCATTGGGTATATCAATCAAAAGGATGTTGAGCATCAGTATAAAATGTATAAGAGAATTTGAAATAGCGTATTTAAAAAAGTTGTACGCACTTAATCCACAAAATAACTAGGAAATATATACATATATATATATATATATATCGATATATATATATATATATACATATATATATATATATATGTATATATATGTATGCATATATATAGATGTATACATATATATATGTACATATATATATATATGTGTGTGTGTGTATATATATATATTTGCATACATATATATATATATATATATATATATATATATATATATATATATATGTGTATATATATATCTATATATATATATATATATATATATATATATATATATATATATATATATATATATTCATAGACGTATATATGCATATATTTATATAGATATATATATATATATATATATATATGTATCATGAAATCAAAATTGCTACTCACTGCTATGTACAAGAATTATAAACAGAAGGACAAAGGGTGTGATCGTTGTTTTCATCGCCATTTTTCAATTGAAACTACGTCTAAGAAGCTTTTAAACTAGTGTATGTCCTCGCAAGTTGACTTTTGCTGCAACATAATTCCAATCTCTTGTGTTTATAAAAGTGAGATAAAATCGTTTTTTGGTAGAATTTCCAATGAATTGCAATGATTATGAACGTATCACGGATTTTAGCTTGGTGAGGTGAATCTAAATATCTTAGCCTGAGTCACAGCACATTTGTACATATAATTTCTACTTGTGAAATATGAACACAATCCGTAGATGTAGAGCAACAAGTAGATTGCATGCACCTGTACCATTGATTGTAATGAAACTAGCTAGAAAGTGTTTTTGTGATAATATAAATGAGTTGAAAATCATAGATTTGATATGGTATGTTGCACATATTTGTAGTGGAGTCGCAATTGCGGCTGTGTTTGTTCGTTCAAAATTTAAGATGTTTCGATATCTGCATAGGAAAAGTTGAGTTAGATCACCGGGCCTTAGTTTTGTTTTTTCGTGTGTTTAAATTGCATGCAAGTAGCCTGTGTATTATCACACTAAGCAGGTCTTGGGGTTCCCAAATAACATTTCAAAATTAAGCTTTAACTAAATTTCATGCATGTCGGCTGCTATAATACTCAGTAGAAAGACGGTCGCCTACTAAATGCACTTTCTTGTTATTCTTTTTTTTATTCCAAATAAAAATGATATTTTGCTGAGTGTACATTGTCAATGATTTTTATGACATGATGTTATTCCTTTATTAACCAATCATGAGAACATATTAAATTAACATCCCCCGATATTGATATCGATTGTATTACATGAATGCCTGATCGATTTGATGGTCCACTAGCCCAGATACAAGAGCTTGAAAATAATTGATTAATGATTATAAAAGGAAGTTTAGGATTTCTTCTATCATTATAAGATTATTGGGAAAAAGGATTTGGTTTGTTGGTTAATTGGTTAAATTTTCAAAATTAAATTTAAAAAAAGAAATCAAGAGCTAAGATGCGGACATTAACCTGTGTTAAACTAGTAACACCAATTTGCCTAACTATTGTTAGATATAAATTGAAATCATTCGCTATGCAATTCCCAAAGATTTCGGTCGAGATTCTGTGTTGTATTCATAGGTTGGCCTATACTAGGTTACATTATGCTTAGCTTGTTTCTACCTTTCGCATTCTCTTTGTTCCATGTTAGCACGATATTTCTCTTCCATGTCCACCTAGGAGACAATAGAATGCATAAAATATGTGATATAATTTTTTGACTTGGTTAATATTTGAATAAATTGAGTTGGCTCTTAAAACTTTCCCTTACTTCACTCCAATCATTCGATTAATATGTACGCTGCATACTGAATCAAGTTGTTGAGACGAATAGAGTTTTTTTGAAATAGTAGCATTTAATGATACGTGTCTACTCCAAAACATTGGTGTTATATTATTCTCTCACTTCACTCCCTTTATTTGATTAAAATATACGCTTCATACTAAAAGCGAGTTGCTGAGACGAACTGAGTTATTCGAAATAGGAGTATTTAATGATGCGTCCCTTCTCAAAAACGTTGGTGTTATGCTATTCTTCACACGAACGCATGTCCCTCTTTGTTTCTTGTGTTGTTATGTACTGATGAAATTTTCAGACATTTGAGAAGTCTAAAAGACGTAAATTAGAACAAACTTTAGGAATAGGGAGTACTACATCGATAGGTGATGAACCAAAGGTATTAATCGACTTTTAAATGTAGTTATTTGCCGTGAAATTTTACAAAATGACGATCATATTCTGAATATAGTTTTCGTTCATTTTGCTTGTTTAGTAAAGCAGCTAAGGATATGGATTGATTATCATAACGTAGGAGTTATGGATGTTTACAAGTCAGGCACACCTGAGTCTTACATCTTGCAATGGTACCTCTCTTTCTACTTAGATGCATTCCGCCACATTATTTCCCTATATCAAAAAACGCTTTTGGACACATTCTATTGTCGTCGTTCGTTTCTCTCAATCCATGTATTATACACAGTGATGGAAGTAAGGACATAAATCTTTGTTTCCTCTTTCTTGTTACCTTTAATCTATTGAGGATAAACATACTGGTTCTCTATGTGTGCAAGATTGGAAGGTGTAAAATTTCGATTTTCATTTATTTTTTATTTTTCTACTTCACAACATAAATGATAGCTCCGTGTACAATGATGTCATTATTTAGATGCAATGTTGTTCAATGATGACATCATGCTAAAAGATTGTCTGGTATTTGTTTCGATATTACATTGTGAAAGCATCATTGGATTTGATTGTCTACCTCGTGATGTCCTACATATTCAAAATAGCTCAAGAGTACAATAACTATGAAAAGAAGGTTTCCATTTCATATATCAATATAAGGTAGGAGGAAGCAGAAATACGCTTCCTTCTTAAGTAATTTGACAAAGTTCAAGCAATAAATTAGATTCCAATTCAACAACCGAGAGGAAGGGATTAAATTTGTGTGGTAGTAGCAGTAACATCAACATAGCTATTTGCTACTAAGTGTAAGCTAAAATCACTTTCTATGTAATTCAAAGAAAACCTTGATTGTGATTATGTGATAATTTTACAAATGAGTTTTGATCAAATTGTGTTATGTGCTCAACAGAAGTATGTTTTACATATTCCTTATGCGTCTTGGGATTAAATTTACCTTCTTATCTGCCACGCAGACAATTGAAAGCCGAAATTTTGGACGATCATTCACAATTTTGATCAAAGTCAGGCAAAGTAAGTCGGGCTTTGAACTTTATCTACTTTCCATTTTTCATCTATGGAATAAGGGGATTCAATGACAAATATGCCTTTAATCTATTGAGGATAAACTTGTTGGTTCGCTATGTGTGCAAGATTGTAAGGTGTAAAATTTCGATTTCCATTTATTTTTTAGTTTTCCACTTCACAATATAAATGATAGTTCCGTGTATGATGATGTCATTATTTGGATACAATGTTGATTAATAATGACATCATGCTAAAAGAATGTCTGGTCTTTGTTTTGTCATTACATTGTGAAAGCATCATTGGATTTGATTGTCTACCTCCTGATGTCCTGCATATTCGAAATAACCCACGAATATAATAACTATAAAATGAAGATTTACATTTCATATAACAATATAAGGTAGGAGGAAATAGAAATATGCTTCCTTCTTAAGTAATTTGACAAAGTTTAAGTAGTAAATTAGATTCCAATTCAGCAGCCGAGAGGAAGGGATTAACTTTCTGTGGTAGTAGTAGTAACATCAACATGGCCATTTGCTACTAAGTATAAGCTAGAATCGTTTTCTATGTAATTCAAATAAAACCTCAATTGTGATTATGTGATAATTTTACAAATTAGTTTTGATCAAACGGTGTTATGTGCTCAACAGAAGTATGTTTTACACATTCTTTACGCATCTTGGTATTAAATTTACCTGCTTATCTGGCACTTTTCCTTTTTCATGGTGCTCGCTTGCCCTATCTCACTCTAATCTTCTCAACCACTATGCCCGGTCTAGTGCCGGCGCAAACATTTTTGGGAGATTGGACCTGAGTCACACGTTTGCCATTCTTTTCATTCCAATTTCGTAAGTGCGTATTTTTAGTGTGCAGTTTGTTACATTTTGCAACTCGATGTCTACCTAGTAATGGCTAGGAGCTACGCCATAATAGTTGCATAATTTTATTTTCAAAATGACATTCTCGATTGTCATCAACATCATTAAATTTCTTCAGTCTGTTATGACCCCATGTACGGAAGCCATTTTTAAAGATTTTTATATGTTGAAATCTATCAATTAAGGCTAACCTTGGAGCAACGAGTGTCACATTGGTCGGTGGCAAAATAGTGCTTCATATGATGAATACAAAACATGGTCTACCTATATATGATCTCTACACTTTTATGTTTTGTCTTAACCATAGACATCGCTTATTCAGTTCGTGATCCCGTTACACCAAAATAGATAACACAAGGGAAATTATTGTTTTGCAAGAGAGAATTACGCGTTGCTAGCATGTAAACCAATCCCCCGAATTTCAAAGTTCACAACAAACGTTTTCTGAGAAATCAATTGATCACTCTCTCGTTATCATCCAATTAGTATCATCATTGTCATATCTCATATCTCCTACATGGAGTCTCTATAACTAAGAGAATAGCAAAGCAAAAGAAAATACTTCAGAAATACTTTGGGCAGAAAATTTTTAAAAAAGCCATGAAAAGTAGACAAGTGATAATGTAAGTGGAGTAAGATTGATAGGAAAAACAGACGAAGATAATATTATCCGACCATTGATTTTTTACCATTTTTTAAGCCATCATTCATTAGGCACTACAACAACATGAGTTTCCTAGACATGAGCCTTTCCCAGGACTGCAATCATGTTGACAAGCTTGTGGTGTGTAGTTTGGACATGGAGAGCATTGTGGTCCTCTTTGTGGCTCTATATGATTAGTAAGGAATTGTGTCGTATCATCTACAGAGCTCGTGCAAACACCTATTCTTTCATTGGGTATATAAATCAAAAGGATGTTAAGCATCAATATAAAAATGTATAGGAGATTTTGAAATAGAGTATTTAAAAAATTTATACGCACCTAATCCACAAAATAAAAAGGAAATATATATATACATATATATATATATATGTGTGTGTATATATATACACATGTATACATATATATATCTATATATAGATTTTGACCCTATTGGGAAATTGTTGACCCTATCCTTATGTAATGTAAGGTTTTGATGATAACAAACACAAATGTAATACATACTTGAGTGTGTTGATTGAAGAGGTTCCAAATATTGTTTGGAATACTTTGAAATTGCTTGGTACACAATGCTCAGAAACAGGACTTAAGAACAGGTCCTCAAGATCAGTTGGCTGGCAAGACTTTCCAGAACTTCAGAACAGCCTTAAGAATAGTTCTGAGAAGTGTTTGGAGCAACAAGATAAGTTTTTACAAGATGTCTGGTTGAATCAACAAGAGTCTTTGTTTTGCTACGGTCTTTATTTTATTAGATTCTTGTTAATATGCCAATTAGAAAGTCTTGATTCAACATTCACTTTGAAATGGTTTTTCTCTTTGAAAAATTTCAGAACACCGTCTCAGAATAGTTCTGAGAACAGGGTGTTCAAGGTGTTTTCAAGCCAAATCTGCAAAACTGATTTTTCACGATTTCTTCCTTGATTTTTGGGCCAACGTTTCTGAGATTTATTGATAGATTTTCTGCTGACTGTTAAGTCCAAAAAAGGCTATGTTTGGCTTTGAAAAACTTGGGGAGAATTTCAAGCCTATTTTTTGTTCTCCAAGTAACAACATCTCTATTTTTTGAAATGGCTGAATTTGTGGAGAAAATCATGGGCTTAGTTGCTGAGAATTTGTAGCTGACATTTAGCCGTGCAACTCAAGCAGTTGGTGGGAGAATTGAGCTCACACTTCTTACTTCTTACGGCCTAAGCATTTCTTTTTTTAGAAAATACATGTGATTGTTCCAACCGGTTTTTTATTTAAGCAAGTCTCCACATTCATTTTTCTTCATCAGTTTTCACAGCAACTTTCAAGAGTTTTATGAGCTAAATTTCCAGAGAGAAACCTGACCAAAGTGTGTGCAAAATTGATCTTTCCAAATTGGCATACTAGGCGCATATTTGTACCTTACAGTAGCTTATTCAGAAGCATTCAAAAGTAAGGTGTCCATCTTATTCTCTCTCTTTCAAAAGGGAGTTGAGTATGTCCAAGTCAAGGGGACTTTTGGATGTGGGGTAACCGGTCTTAGGGAAGACGGTTATGTGTAAGTTACAAGTTGTAACGGTGAGGGTTACATTGTAACGTGTTTAGCCCGAATAGTGAAGTGGTGTGAAAATCCTATAGAGGTAGGTCGTGGTTTTTCATCTCAGTTGGGCTAGAGGTGTATCCACGTAAAAATCCTATGTTCACTTCTCTTCTACTTGTTTCCACTGCATTTCCGTTTTCTGGGCGTGTTACAAACAGTTTGTCCGAATAGGGCCTAAGCCTGTTTCCAGAAAACTACAAAAATTTGGCAACACAATTCACCCCCCCTCTTGTATTTGTGCACTCTTATTTCTATCAAGTGGTATCAGAGCGGTTTTTCATTTAAAGGCTAACACCTTGAGAGATCCTAGAAGATGAGTACACCACAAAGAATGCTTGAAGGTCAATATGTGACTCGACCACCATACTTTAATGTTCAACATTATAGTGGGTGGAAGAATCGCATGGAAAACTATGTTCGAGCTGATGATTATGAGTTATGGATGATTATCAAGAATGGTCCACTCATTCCCAAAAAGGCAATTGAAGATGGGAATATGGCTCCTAAGGAGCCTCAGGAATTCAATGCCGAAGATTTTAATATGATGGAAAATAATGCAAAGGCTAAAAAACTCTTGTATTTTGGTCTTGGTCCTGATGAGTACACTCGCATTTCTGAGTGCAATTCAGCCAAAGAGATTTGGGATGCCCTTCAAGTAGCTCATGAAGGCACAAATCAAGTGAAGCAATCAAGAATTGAGCTTCTTATGAGAAAGTATGAGCTATTTGAAATGAATGATAAAGAAACGGTGATGGAGATGTATACCCGCTTCACCCATATTACTAATGAGCTAAAATCATTAGGAAAGGCCTTCACCACTGAGGAAAATCCTACGATTTTTGCCACAGTCATGGGAAGCCAAAGTCACGGCCATTCAAGAGGCCAAGGATATGAAGAAAATCTCCTTGGATGAACTTATTGGCAATCTCCAAACGTATGAGCTTAGGAGAAATTCTCAACAAAAGGAGGAGATCAAAAAGGACCGAGGCATTGCTCTAAAGATCTTGGAGGAGGATAGCTCGGACCTTGATGAGGAAGAAATGGCCATGATCACCCGAAAATTCAATAAGTTTTTCAAGAAGGCCAAGGAAAATGCTAAGAAGAAAAAGTTCAGCAAGTCGAGAAACAATGATAGGGAACAGTTTTCAGGTTGTTTCAAATGTGGTAAGCTTAATCACATTGTGAAAAACTACCCTTTGCTGAAAGATGAACAAGAGCCCGAACAGTCCAGAAAACAAGGCAGAAAACAGGGTGGAAACAGTTCAGCCAGACGTTTCTCAAGGGCAATGCCTCCAGCTTGGGGTGATTCTACCGAGGACGAGGAAGGGACTGAAGAAGAAGACGCTGTTGTAGCTCTTATGGCCAGAAGTGACTCTGACTCAAATGATGAGCCTCTGGACAGCTTAGCTCAACTTAAGGATAAGGTATGTGGTCTAAATAAAGCAAAACTTGAAGAGTTATTATTCACTTTGATGGATGAGTGTGATGCTATTACTTCTGAAAATTGCATGTTAAAGGATGCATGTTCTGAGTAGCATGAAAACAAAATCCTTAAAAGTGAAAAAATTGAAATTGATATGAAGAACATTGTTTTGCATGAAGACCTCAATAAGTCCAAAGAGACCTTAGGTATGAAAGAAGAAGATTTTGCTACTGACTTCACTAAGCTTTAAAATGAGTCCCTTGAACTGAAACAAAAGGTTGAATCCCTGCTTATTGAGAACAGTAAATTGCTTGAAAAATTAAAACAAGCAGAATCAGACCTTGCTGCAAACAGGCGCTGAAACAGGTTCTCACAGGCGCTAAATTGGCTGAATACTCATTATAACCAAGGCAAGAAGGCACTAGGTTTTATCTCTAAACGAACCGTTTACCCAGTAAATAGGAAATAGGCGGGTCTATCTGAAAATGTTGTTTGTTTTTATTGTGGTAAAACGGGTCATTATCAGTATGCTTGTCCCATAAGAAGGTATGCCATGGAAAGGAACTTGATTTATGTGAAGCAAATTTGGGTTAGAAAGGATGAGCTTCGTATGTCTAAGGGAATGGGACCCAAGTGGATCTGGGTTCCCAAAACTAACCCCTAATTTGTTTTGCAGGCTAAAGTGAGAGGGAACAATCTAGCAAACAACCTAGCAAACAGCCCAGGAAACAACCCAGGGAATAACCTAGGGAACAGCCTAGGAAACAACCCAGGAAACAACCAGCTGTGGTATGTTGATAACGGATGTTCAAGGCATATGATTGGTGAGAAATCCAACTTGCTCTCACTTACAGCCTCAGAAAAAGGGAGTGTGACATTTGGTAATGGCAAGTCCGGGACAATTGTCGGAATAGGTAAGATAGGTGAGTCACTCTCCCATTCTATTGACAATGTATATCTTGTAGATGGTTTGAAACATAGTTTACTTAGTGTGTCCCAACTGTGTGATAAAGACAACCTAGTAGTGTTTTCTCCAACACGTTGCTTGGTTGTTAATATGAACACAGGAGATGTCGTGTTGAGGGCAAAGCGACACAAAAATGTTTATAAAGTGTGTATTTCTTCCCTTCCCCAAGATAATCTGACCTGTTTAAGTGCTTTGAATGATGATGTTATGCTCTGGCACAAGAGACTAGGTCATACAAGTCTCTCTCTTTTGAACAAATTGGTTTCCAAAGATCTAGTCATTGGTTTACCTTCCATCAAATACAATGATGGCAAGGTATGTGACGCTTGTGCTAGGGGGAAACAAGTCAGAAATTCTTTTAACTTGAAAAATTGTGTTAGCACCACCCGACCTCTCGAAATGTTACATGTCGATTTGTGTGGTCCTATGAGGATCACAAGTAGAGGTGGGAAGAGGTATGTGCTTGTGTAGTGGATGACTACTCTCGTTTCACTTGGATCTTGTTTTTGGCTTCTAAAGATCAAACATTTGAAAAATTTCTTGCATTTCTTAAAAGGATTGAAAAGAGAATAGGACACTCATTGGTTTGTCTAAGGTCTGATCATGGCACAGAATTTGAAAATTCGAGTTTTATCGACTATTGTAATGAGCATGGTGTTGATCATAATTTCTTAGCTCCAAGAACACCGCAGCAAAACAGGGTGGTAGAGCGTAAAAATCGTACTTTAGAAGACATGACTAGAACAATGCTTATTACTAGTGGTCTTGCTAGAAACTTTTGGGCAGAAGCTTTGAACGCATCATGTTACATTATCAATAGATGCATGATTAGACCTATTCTTAACAAAACTTCTTATGAACTTTTCAAGGGTAAAAAACCCAATATTATGCATTTGAGAGTATTTGGCTGTAAATGTTATGTGCATAATAATAGGAAGGATGCCTTGGGGAAGTTTGATCCAAGGAGTGATGAGGCAATCTTTCTTGGGTACTCCTCACATAGTAAGGCTTACAAAGTATTCAATAAGCGAACCTTGTGTGTTGAGGAGAGTGTGCATGTGCTCTTTGATGAAACTAACTCTCTAGTTGAGATTGATGCACAGGATGATGATTTCGAACTTGGCCTTGCTAAGAAAAATTTGTTGCTCACACATGAAGAAGGTAAGTATCCCGAGGATGGATCAGGGCCTGGAGCTGTTTCCTTGGAAGATGGGCAAGGTCTGAACCAAACAGGGGGAAGTATTGCTGAACCCAGTTTGGAACAAAACCAGCCTAACACTCCAAAAACAGGCTCCAGAACAAGCTCGGGAATAGGCTTCAGATCATGCTCAGGAACAGGCTCCGGAACAGTTTCTGAACCTGTTTCACCAAGTATTCAAGCAAGAGTATGTTGAACGGTAAATTTACCCATTTTACGTGCCTTTTTCACCCACTTTTTGCTCGTATGATAACTTAATCTTTAGGAGTTTTACTTGTTTTATTTATGTTTTGTAGGAAATAACTCAAAATGAAGCAAACGTCGCAAAAATGGACGAAGACGGGACAAAACAACGAAAACCGACGAAAACCGGCAAAAGGGGGCAAAACCGGGGGAAAACGGACCACCGTGCCAGCAATGTGGCACAGTGTGGCCGTGCCACATGGCACGGTCGTGCCTTCCCCAGTTTTGCTGTCTGCTCGGGTTTTTATTTAAGCTTCGTTCGGGCGTCTGTTTGAGGGGGTCGCTCGGGGGTTCTTCCAGGCGATTTTTAGGGTAGTTTAGTTTAGGTTTTAGCCAATAAAAACTCCATCGAGAGGATTAGATTAGGATTGTAGTTTGTATTTTAGGATTCAAGCTTGTGGATTTCAAGTTCTTCAATCAATTCAAGCATAAGTTTCCCTCTTTCTTTTCTCTATTTATTTCATTGTTGTTCTTATTTATGTTTTGTTACTTTAATTCTTATATTTGTTTTGTTTAGTTTATATGTTTAGTTTTTGTTGTTAATTCATGTTATTTAGTTGTTTAGATTCGTTTTATTTCATTGTCTTTGTTTTTGTTCTTCAAGTTTATGTTCTAGTTTGTTAGTTTAGGTTTTCTTGTGTTTGTGATGTTTTGTTGGTAGATTGTGTTGGCTTGGGTTGTGATTAGCCTCTTGATGGCTAATTAATCTTGTATTTAGCCTAACCATACCCAATCTATGCTTAGAACTTAGAGTTTTCCTTCACGCCCGCCAAGTGTTCGATGAAATGCTTGAGAGAGCTTTCATCCATATTTTTTTGGGCGATTGACTTATGCTGAGAGGTGAGGTCAATTTGCTAGTGTGGGAGAGGGAATGGCCGAGTTCGGGACACGAAAGTAGTATCCGAATCGAGCTAGGTCCGGGTTGCTAGTTTTGTGGTCTAATTCGACTAACCCCACGAAAGTAGGTGGTTACGCGAGTTAGACTAGCTCATGACCCTTGAGAGAGGGCTTGGGTGGCCTTTGATGGTGCAACCGACCATCTCTAGTTCGTAGTGTGGTTTGGATAGGTTAGGACTCGTCTTGGTTAATTGGTTCGTCCATTGGTAAAATCACAACTCCAAGTCACTTGTTTCTGTTTTTGTAGCGTAGTTTAGCTCCCCACTCCTTCACCCTTCGATCCTGCCTAACTCGAGACGCTTTAGCTAGCCCTGGTAGTTGGAAACACAATTCCCTGCGGACGACACCCCAAGCACTCAACGATACACCTTGCACTTGGGGTTTACAAATATTAAAACTCTGTTTTTCTTGCAACAGAGTAGAAAGCGTGCCTGTGGCTCCGCTCACTCCATGACCATGTTCGCACCAAAGTTCGCACCCTCTTAATCAAATTTTATCTGACATTAATATAGGAGTGCAAACTAGATCCAAGCTTTAAAATTTCTATACTTTTTATGCTTTTCTCTCTAATATTAAGCTAAAAAATGTTAATAAAGCTCTTGCAGATTCAGATTGGGTCACGGCAATGCAGGAGGAGCTTCATCAGTTTGAAAGGAACAAGGTATGGCTCATTTTCTTGGACCCTTTTTGGTATCTTAGGCAACCAAGAAACAACACTCAGCTGCCATGTCCACAGCAGAAGCTGAATATGTTGCAGCTGCCTCTTGTTGTGCTCAACTGTTGTGGATAAGGCAACAACTCAAAGACTTTTGTGTTGACACGGGATGCATTCCTATTTTTTGTGATAATACAAGTGCAATTAATATTTCCAAAAATCCATGTCAACATAAAAGGACTAAACATATTGACATTCGTCACCATTTTTTGAGAGATAATGTTAAAAGGGGTTTGATTTCAATGAGTTTTTGTGCCACTAATAAACAAATTGCTGATATTTTCACCAAGGCACTGAATAGAGAATAGTTTGAGAAGAATAGACTGGAATTGGGTCTAATTAAAACAACTTCAGCATGCTTAATTAACCCCCAATGCTTATCTGGTTAAAGGGCTTTTCAGGTCAAACATCTTGATTCATTGGATGCAGTCAACTTCTGTGTTAGAATTAGCACATGTGTGGAATGTAACCTGCTGACAATCGTTGAGGTATGATGATATTGCCCTTATTGTCCTATGTTACTGAACAACTGACAGCGAGAACAAGCACCAAAAATAGGTATGGCCACTATTTGTCACTTTGTGCGAATCAGGTAGTTAATTGAGTTGTTGAGAAATTTTTTTTTTTCTCTTTCCCGAAGCGTGCGCAACTGGGAGACTTAATGCTCCTCTTTTTCGGTTGAAAGCTAGTCGACCCTTTAGCTCCCTTGCCCGCTCACTTCGCTCATCAGCCATCGAAAATCTCTCTCTTAATCTCTCTCTCTCTCAAACCACAACCCTAATCTCTCAAAACCCAAGCTTCTCTTCAGCTCCAATGACGACCTCCGGCAGTAGCTCCTTCGCCTCTGTGCAATGCACGCGCATGGCGTCTCTGCCGACGTCCACATCTCTGCCCTTGTCGGCGGCTGCAGCACTGGTACCAATCAGAGGTACGGAGTTCAATTCTCTACCCCCTTTGCCTATTATCTCTACAATTTTTGCTTTTTTAAAGCGTCTAGACTTATGAACAGTGGGGATGAAACTGGGTGATGTTCCTCCTGAATTTGGATGGGATTTGGTATTGTTCAAGCCTAACCTGGAACCAACTGGGTCTAAGGGTGTTCTTGAACCCAATGTGGGTCAAGCTGTGTCTGATGATGTTCTTGAAGTAGACACGGCTCAATTCGGGCGAGAACTTGGTTCTGAACTGGGTAAAGCTCGAACGGGGGTCTGCACCTGTTTTCTTTGACAGAATGGATGACCCCGTCATTACTTTGAATCGGGTGGAAGAACTTGAGGAGACTAACCGTGATGGGTCTGATTCAACCATAGAGGTTCTCCAACCTCAGCCCTTCCAGAAAACTAGACCGGTTGAATGGGGGCCTAGACGTCGGTTTAAAACCACCACTTCTAAACCTGTTTCCTCACCTGTTCGTAGACCTCGACCCACAGTTCTGGTTCACTCTCTGTCTCTTCTCAGCTAAAAGAAGTAACTGAACCTCCTATTACAAAAGCCTCTGCCAAATCTACCAAGAAATCCACCCAGTCTCCTTCAGAAAAAACCCAGAACACTCTAACAAAAAGGAAAGTTGTTTCAGAACAAGTGCCAGAATAGGTGCTTGAAGAACTAAAAATTGAGGATATTGTTTCCTCCCCTGATAACACAGCAGCCAAAGACAAAGGGAAAGCTCCTGCCGAACAGGCTTCCAAATAGGTGCCTGCCTCTACTCCATCTGCGAAGCCTTCCTCCAAAAGAGCCTCATCAAAGAGAAAGGCTGCTTTCGACCAGGTTCCCCAACAGGTGCCCATAGAAGCAAAGCCTGATGAACCCAAATCCAGGAAAGTCAAAACAACCATGACCACAGTAGCCAAAGTTGCCCATTTTCTCCAAAGGAGTATGGTACGGGGTAAAATTGTAAAAGTTACTTACTTTCAGGATAAGGGTCTGGAGATGTTCTTGGATAAACTTACAGCCCAGGGTTGGTTAGACCTCTTTGCAAACGCCCAGAGAGGGTGTTTAGTACCTGATTTAGCAGAATTCTATGCCAACTGTAATGTCACCAATGGTGACAAGTGTGGTCAATGGGAAAAGATTGCGATTCAATGCTAAGAAATTGGGGGAAATCCTAGGAGTTCCTGCTGTGGGCTCTGGGGTGTATGTGAGGGAAAACAAGACAATGCTCGAAGCTAAGAGATTGCTCAAATTGACTCAAAGGTTGAGTTAACAACCAGGTTTGAAAATACCCCGGTCAATCAGGAAAGGGGATATGACACCTTGTCATCGGTTGCTATTCTGGTTTATTATCAAAAACATCATCCCCTGGGGGCCAAGGGCGTAACCTTGTGGATGCAATGGATCAGTACCTTACCGATCTCCTGGACCGAGGGGAGCAGATCAACCTACCAGCCATCATGATCAGTCATATCTCCCGCATTGCAAACACGGCTAGGGAACATGACCTGGGGTATGGTTTTCTCCTGACTTCGGTATTTGAGCACTTTGGGATTTCTTTACAGAAGAAGGTAGGGTGCAAGTGACAGATGAGATAGGTAGCAGCACCCTGATCAGTTGTGGGTTCAAGATTGCAAAGGGTGAGACTGCTGGTTCCAAACAGAGGCCCCGAACACCCTTTACCCCTATTTCTGGTCCTTCCTCCAGTGAGCCTTCTGTGGATGCCTTGCTTTTGGACCAGAAGACCGAGCTTGCTGAGGTTAGAGCTGCTCTTACCGAGGAGAAGGCTCTCAATGCCACGCCCCATGAGGATCTAATGTCGATTCTTTCAGTTCTCACAGCCAAATTCTCTTCTCCTCCACCCCGAATCTGCCCAACCCTCTGATCCTTCCCTGTTCTATCTTCCTTTATTTTTCAACCTGTTCTCAACAACTGTTTTTCACTATCTGGTTGTGCTTTGTGACTGACAAAGGTTTATGCTAATCGTAGTTGGATCTGCTGTAATGTTGTGCTATGCTTGTCTTCTTGTTGTTATTTGTTTATGCGTGACTCGGATGGCCAATATCATTAGCGTACCATATACTTGAGTGTATCGCAGGTTGTTTTTCCTCTACTACCCAAGTGGTGGTGATTGCAAACACCCTGGTTCTATTTGTTTGATCTGACCACCCTTTTTCGATGATGTCAAAAGGGGGAAGATGGGTATGACCATGATTGTTTTAGTTTGACTTAGATTAAAGTTGACTTCTTAAACTCTTTTTCTCTTCTATGGCTTCACTGTGTGGCACTAACTTGCTTTTGCCTTTTATGTCAATATGGTTAATATGGTCATTTGGTTTGTCATCATCAAAAGGGGGAAAATTATTGACCCTATCCTTATGTAATGTAAGGTTTTGATGATAACAAACACAAATGTAATATACACTTGAGTGTGTTGATCGAACAGGTTCCAAATATTGTTTGGAATACTTTGAAATTGCCTAGTAAACAATGCTCAAGAACAGGTCTTAAGAACAGGTTCTTAAGATCAGTTGGCTGGCAAGACTTTTCAGAACTTCAGAACAGCCTTAAGAACAGTTCTGAGAAGTGTTTGGAGCAGCAGGATACGTTTCTACAAGATGTCTGGTTAAATCAACAAGAGTCTTTGTTTTGCTATGGTCTTTATTTTATTAGATTCTTGTTAATATGCCAATTAGAAAGTCGTGATTCAACATTCACTTTGAAATGGTTTTTCTCTTTGAAAAATTTCAGAACACTGTCTCAGAACAGTTCTGAGAACAGGGTGTTCAAGGTGTTTTCAAGCCAAATCTGCAAAACTGATTTCTCACGATTTCTTCCTTGATTTTTGGGCTAACGTTTTTGAGATTTTTTGATAGATTTTTTGCTGACTGTTAAGTCCAAAAAAGGCTATGTTTGGCTTTGAAAAACTTGGGAGAGTTTCAAGCCTATTTTTTATTCTCCAAGTAACAACATCTCTATTTTTAGAAAATGGCTGAATTTGTGGAGAAAATCATGGGCTTAGTTGCTGAGAGTTTGTGGCTGACATTTAGCCATGCAACTCAAGCAGTTAGTGGGAGAATTGAGATCACCCTTCCCACTTCTTACGGCCAAGCATTTCTTTTTTTAGAAAATGCATGTGATTGTTCCAACCGGTTTTTTATTTAAGCAAGTCTCCACATTTATTTTTCTTCATCAGTTTTCACAGCAGCTTTCAAGAGTATTATGAGCTAAATTTCTAGAGAGAAAACTGACCAAAGTGTGTGCAAAATTGAGCTTTCCAAATTGACATACTAGGTGCATATTTGTACCTTACACTAGCTTATTCAGAAGCATTCAAAAGTAAGGTGTCCATCTTATTCTCTCTCTTTCAAAAGTGAGTTGAGTGTGTCCAAGTCAAGGGGACTTTTGGACGTGGCGTAACCGGTCTTAGGGAAGACGGTTACGTGTGAGTTACAAGTTGTAACGGTGAGGGTTACATTATAACGTGTTTAGCCCGAATAGTGAAGTGGTGTGAAAATCCTAGAGAGGTAGGTCGTTGTTTTTCATCTCAGTTGGGCTAGAGGTGTTTCCACGTAAAAATCCTGTGTTCACCTTCTCTTCTACTTATTTCCACTGCATTTCTGTTTTCTGGGCGTGTTACAAATAGTCTGTCCGAACAGGGCCTAAGCCTGTTTCCAGAAAACTACGAAAATTTGGCAACACAATTCACCCCCTCTTATGTTTGTGTACTCTCATTTCTATCAATAGATGTGTATATATATATGTGTGTATATATATATATATATATATATATGTGTTTGTGTGTGTGTGTGTGCGTGTGTGTGTATACATACATATATATATATATATATATATATATATATATATATATACACACACACACAGATATATATATATATATATATATATATATATATATATATATATATATATATTATGAAGTTAAGATTACTGCTCATCGCTATATACAAGAATTGTAAACAGAAGGACAAAGGATGTGATGGTTGTTTAGATGGCCATTTTTCAATTGAAAATACATCTAAGAAGCTTTCAAATTAGTGTATGTCCTCGCAAGTTGACTTTTGCTGGAACATAAATCCAGTCTCTTGTATTTATGAAAGTGAGCTAAATCATTTTTTGGTAGAATTTCCAATGAATTGCAATGATTATTAATGCATCACGGATTTTAGCTTGATGAGATGGATCTAAATATCTCAGCCTTAATCATAGCGCATTTATACATATAATTTCTACTTAAATATGAATGCAATCTAAGGATATAGAGCAACAAGTAAATTGCATGCACCAGTACCATTGATTGTAACCAAACTAGCTAGAAAGGGTTTTTGTGATAATATAAATGAGTTAAAAATGATAGATTTGATACAGTGTGTTGCACATGTTTGCAGTGGATTCGCAATTGCTGCTGCCTTTGCTCTTTCAAAATTTAAGATGTTTCGATATCTACGTAGGAAAAGTTAAGTTGGTTCACGGCGCTTCGGTTTTGTTTTTTTCGTATGTTTTAATTGCATTCAAGTACCTTGTGTATTATCACACCAAGTAGGTCTTGGGGTTCCTAAAACACATTTTAAATTAAGCTTTAACTAAATTTCATGCATGTCAGCTGCTATAATATTCAGTGGAAAGACGGTCACCTACTGAATGCGCTTTCTTGTTATTCTTCTTTTTTTATTCCAAATGAAAATGATATTTTACTGAATATACGTTGTCAACGACTTTTATAACATGATGTTATTCCTCTGTTAACCAATCATGAGAACATATTAAATGAACATGCCCTATATTGATGTTGATTGTAATACATGAATGCATGGTCTATTTGACGGTCCACTAGCCTAGATACAAGAGCTTGAAAATAATTGATTAATAATTACAAAAGGAAGTTTAGGATTTCTCCTATTATTATAAGATTATTGGGAAAAAGGAAATTTGGTTTGTTGGTAAATTGGTTAAATTTTCAAAAGTAAATTTAAAGAAACAAATCAAGAGCTAAGATGCAGACAGTAACTTGTGTTAAACTAGTAACACCAATTTGCCCAACTATTGTTAGATGTAAACTGAAATCATTCGCTATGCAGTTCCCAAAGATTTCGATCGGGATTCTGTGTTGCATTCATAGGTTAGCCTATACTAGGTCACATTAAGCTCAACTCGCTTCTGCCTTTCGCATTCTTTCTGTTCCATGTTAGCACGATATTTCTCTTTCACGTCCACCTAGGAGATAATAGAACGCATAAAATTTGTGATATAATTTTTAAACTTGGTTAATATTTGACTAAATTGAGTTGGCTCTTAAAGCTTTCCCTCACTTCACTCCATTCATTTGATTAATATATGCGCCACATGCTGAAAGCAAGTTGTTGAGACGAATAGAGTTACTTAAAATTGGAGCATTTAATGATATGTCTCTTCTCGAAAACATTAGTGTTATACCATTCCCTCACTTCACTTCCTTCATTTGATTAATATATATGCTTCATACTGAAAGCGAATTGCTGAGACGAAATGAGGTATTTGAAATAGTAGCATTCAATGATACGTCCCTTCTCGAAAACGTTGGTGTGATGCGATTCTTCACATGAACGTGTTTCCCTCTGTGTTTCTTGTGTTGTTATGTACTGATGAAATGTTCAGACATTTGAGAAGTCTAAAAGACATAAATTAGAACAAACTTTAGGAATCGGGAGTACTACATTGATTGGTGGCAAGCCAAAGGTATTAATCGATTTTCAAATGTAGTTATTTGCTGTGAAATTAATTAAAATGAAGATCACATTCTGAATATCATTTCCGTTCATTTTGCCCGTTTAGCAAAGCAGCTAAGGATATGCATTGATTATCAGAACGTAAGCATTATAGATGTTTACAACTCAGGCGCACCTGAGTTTTAAATCTTGTAATGGTACCTCTATTTCTACTTTGATGCATTCCACCACATTGTTTCACTATATCAAAAAACACTTCTAGACACATTCTATTATCTTCGTTCATTTCCCTCAATCAATGTATTACATACAGCAATGGAAGTAAGGGCCTAAATCTTTGTTTTCCCTTTCTTATTGCCTTTAATATATTGAGGATAAACATGTTGGTTCTCCATGTGTGAAAGATTGTAAGGTGTAAAATTTCGGTTTCCATTTATTTTTTAGTTTTCCACTTCACAATATAAATGATAGTTCCGCGTACGATGATGTCATTATTTGGATACAATGTTGATCAATAATGACATCATGCTAAAAGAATGTCTGGTCTTTGTTTCGTTATTACATTGTGAAAGAATCCTTGGATTTGATTGTCTACCTCCTCATGTCCTACATATTCGAAATAACCCAAGAATATAATAACTATGAAATAAAGGTTTACATTTCATATATCAGTACAAGGTAGGAGGAAACAGAAATATGCTTCCTTCTTAAGTAATTTGACAAAGTTTAAGCAGTAAATTAGATTCCAATTCAGTAGCCAAGAGGAAGGGATTAACTTCCTATGGTAGTAGTAGTAACATCAACATGGCCATTTGTTACTCAGTGTAAGCTAGAATCGTTTTCTATGTAATTTAAATAAAACCTCGATTGTGATTATGTGAAAATTTTACAAATTAGTTTTGATTAAATTGTGTTGTGTGCTCAACAGAAGTATGTTTTACACATTCTTTATGCATCTTGGTATTAAATTTACCTTCTTATCTGCCAAGCAGACAATTAAAAACCAAAATTTTGGACGATCATTCACAATTTTGATTAAAGTCAGGCAAAGTAAGTTGGGCTTTGAACTTTATCTACTTTCCATTTTTCATCTATGAAATAAGGTTATTCAATGACAAATATGCTTCTCAGAAATTCCCCTACTTGATGTAGCAGGACTATAATTGATAGGGTGTGGATTTAAATAATTCGACTTCATAGAATGTGTTTTAATTTGAATCAAATCACTTTTCCCTTTATTCTGCATTACAGACCTTTCCAGTATTAAATATGTTATTCCAATAATGAGTTCTTCTCTTTTATTTTTTGTACATGGCACTCTTCCTTTTTCCTGGTGCTTGCTTGCCCTATCTTACTCTAATTTTCTCAACCACTATGCCCGGTCTAGTGCCGGCGCGAACATTTTTGCGAGATTGGAGCTGAGGCACATGTCTCCTATTCTTCTCATTCCAATTTTGTAGACACATATTTGTAGTGTGCAGTTTGTTACATTTTGCAACTCGCGGTCTACCTAACAATGGCCAGGAACTACGCCGTAACAGTCATATAATTTTATTTTCAAAATGACATTCTCGATTGTCATCAACATCATTAAATTTCTTCAGTCCGTTATGACGTCATGTACAGAAGACATTTTTAAAGATTTTTATATGTTGAAATATGTCAATTAAAGCTGACCTGGGAGCAACGAGTGTCACATTGGTCGGTGGCAAAATAGTGCTTCATATGATGCATACAAAACATGGTCTACCTATATATGATCTCTGCACTTTTATGTTTTGCCTGAAGCATAGACATCGCTTATTCAGTTTGTGAACCCATTGCACCAAGATAGATAGCATAAGGGAAATTATTGTTTTGCTAGAGAGAATAAGGTGTTGCTAGCATATAAACCAATCCCCTGAACTTTAATGAGAAATCAATTGATCACTCTCTCGTTATCATCCAATTAGTATCATCATTGTCATATCTCATATCTCCTACATGGAGTCTCTATCACAAAGAGAATAGCAAAGCAAAAGAAAATACTTCAAAAATACCTTGGGCAGAAAATTTTGAAAAAACCATGAAAAGTAGACAAGTGATAATGTAAGTGAAGTAAGATTGATGGGAAAACAGAGGAAGATAATATTATTCGACCATTTATTTTTTACCATTTTTTAAGCCATCATTCATTCGGCACTACAACAACATGAGTTTCCTAGACAGGAACCTTTCCCAGGGCTGCAATACTGTTGACAAGCTTGTGGTGTGCAATTTGGACGTGGAGAGCATTGTGGTCCTCTTTGTGGCTCTATATGATCAGCAAGGAATTGTGTCGTATCGGCTATAGAGCTCGTGCAAACACCTGTTCTTTCATTGGGTATATAAATCAAAAGGATGTTAAGCATCAATATAAAAACGTATAGGAGATTTTGAAATACAACAACAACAACAACACCACCTCCCAGTGTGGGTCCCGCTTTCGCAGGGTCTGGGGAGATCCAATTGTAGGCAACCTTACCTCTATCGGCATTCCTACCCCTAGAGAGGCTGATTCCAAGAGACCCACGAAAATAGTTTTGTGAAAATATTTTATAGAAGAACGATTTTGCGAAAACCTTTAATAGGAAAACTTTTTATAAAATAAAGATTCTATAGCAAGGATGCGCGAGATAAATACATGAAAAATACAAGATCAGTTGTCGAAGCAATGAAATAAAATGACAATATAATGGAAGAAGGCAATATATATATATATATATATATATATATATATATATATATATATATATATATATATATATATATATATAATCCACAAATATATACGCACCTAATCCACAAAATAACTAGGAAATATCTATGTGTATATACACACACACACACACACACACACATGTATACATATATATACATATATATATATATATATATATATATATATATATATATATATATATATATATATATATATATATATTATATATATATATATATATATATATATAATATATATATATATATATATATGTATACATATATATATATATATATATATTTATATCTATATATTATGAAATTAGGATTTCTACTATATATTATGAAATTAAGATTTCTACTCACCGCTATATACAAGAATTGCAAACAGAATGACAAAGGGTGTGATGGTTGTTTTGATGGTCATTTTTCAATTGAAAATACATTTAAGAAGCTTCCAAACTAGTGTATGTTCTTGCAAGTTGACTTTTGCTGGAAGATAAATCCAATCTCTTGTATTTATAAAGGTGAGCTTAATCGGTTTTTGGTAGAATTTCCAATGAATTGCAATGATTATTAATGTATCATGGATTTTAGCTTGGTGAGGTGATTATTAATGTATCACGGATTTTAGCTTGGTGAGGTGAATCTAAATATCTCAGCCTTAATCATAGCCCATTTATACATATAATTCCTACTTGTGAAATATGAACGCAATCCGTGCATATAGAGCAACAAGTAAGTTGCATGCACATGTACTATTGATTGGAACGAAACTAGCTAGAAAGCGTTTTTATGATAATATAAATGAGTTGAAAATCATAGATTTGATACGGTGTGTTGCACACGTTTGCAGTGGATTCGCAATTGCTACTGCCTTTGTTCTTTCAAAATTTAAGATGTTTCAATATCTATGTAGGAAAATTAAGTTGTTTCATGGGGCTTCGGTTTTCTTTTTTTTGTATGTTTTAATTGCATGCAAGTAGCTTGTGTATTATCACACCAAGTAGATTTTGGGGTTCCCAAAGTACATTGTAAATTAAGCTTTAACTAAATTTCATGCATCTCAGCTGCTATAATATTCAGTAGAAAGACGATCCCCTACTGAATGCGCTTTCTTGTTATTCTTCTTTTTTTTATTCCAAATGAAAATGATATTTTGCTGAGTATACATTGTCAATGATTTTTTTGACATGATGTTATTCCTTTGTTAACCAATCATGAGAACATATTGAATGAACATCCCCTATATTGATGTCGATTGTAATACACGAATGCGTGATCTATTTGATGGTCCACTAGCCCAGATACAAGAGCTTGAAAATAATTGATTAATAATTATAAAAGGAAGTTTAGGATTTCTTCTATTACTATAAGATTATTGGGAATAAGGAAATTTGGTTTGTTGGTAAATTGGTTAAATTTTCAAAAGTAAACTTAAAGAAACAAATCAAGAGCTAAGACGCGGACATTAACTTGTGTTAAACTAGTAACACCAATTTGCCCAACAATTGTTAGATGTAAACTGAAATCATTCGCTATGCAGTTCCCAAAGATTTCGATTAGGATTCTGTGTTGCATTCATAGGTTAGCCTATACTAGGTTACATTATGCTCAGCTTACTTCTGCCTTTCGCATTCTTTCTGTTCCATGTTAGCGTGATATTTCTCTTTTACGTCCACCTAGGAGACAATAGATTGCATAAAATATGTGATATAATTTTTGAAGTTGGTTAATATTTGAATAAATTAAGTTGGCTCTTAAAACTTTCCCTCACTTTACTACATTTATTCGATTAATATATACGCTAAATACTGAAAGCAAGTTGTTGAAACGAATAGAGTTACTTGAAATAGTAGCATTTAATGATACGTCTCTTCTCGAAAACACTGGTGTTATACCATTCCCTCACTTCACTCCCTTCATTTGATTAATATATATGCTTCATACTGAAAGTGAGTTGCTGAGATGAACTGAGGTATTTGAAATAGTGGCATTCAATGATACGTCCCTTCTCGAAAACGTTGGTGTTATGCTATTCTTTACACGAACGCATTTCCCTCTGTGTTCTGGAGTTGTTATGTACTGATGAA
>JAKOGI010001070.1:270000-320371 GCA_029747015.1 Carnegiea gigantea
ATTCTATTGTCTTCGTTCGTTTCTCTCGATCCATGTATTATAGACAGCAATGGAAGTAAGGACGTAAACCTTTATTTTCCCTTTCTTGTTGCCTTTAATCTGTTGAGGATAAACATGCTGGTTCTCTATGTGTGCAAGATTGTAAGGTGTAAAATTTGGTTTCCATTTATTTTTTATTTTTTATTTTTCTACTTCACTATATAAGTGATAGTTCCGTGTACGATGATGTCATTATTTGGATGCAATGTTTATCAATAATGACATCATGCTAAAAGTATGTCTGGTCTCTGTTTCGATATTACATTGTGAAATCATCATTGGATTTGATTGTCTACCTCATGATGTCCTACATATTCGAAATAACCCAAGAATATAATAACTATGAAATGACGGTTTACATTTCATATGTCAATATAAGGTAGGAAGAAATGGAAATATGCTTCCTTCTTAAGTAATTTGACAAAGTTTAAGCAGTAAATTAGATTCCAATTCAACAGTCGAGAGGGAGGGATTAACTTTCTGTGGTAGTAATAGTAACATCAACATGGCCATTTGCTACTAAGTGTAAGCTAGAATCATTTTCTATGTAATTCAAACAAAACCTTGATTGTGATTATGTGATAATTTTACAAATTAGTTTTGACCAAATTGTGTTATGTGCTCACGAGAAGTATGTTTTACACATTCTTTACGCATCTTGCTGTAAAATTTACCTGCTTATCTGCCACGTAGACAATTGAAAACCAGAATTTTGGACGATCATTCACAATTTTGATTAAAGTTGGGCAAAGTTAGTTGGGCTTTGAACTTTATCTACTGTCCATTTTTCATCTATGAAATAAGGGTATTCAACGGCAAATATGCTTCTCGGAAATTCCCCTACTTGATGTAGCAGGGCTATAATTGATAGGGTGTGGATTTAAATAATTCGACTCCGTAGAATGTGTTTTAATTTGCATCAAATCACTTTTCCCTTTATTCTGCATTACCGACCTTTCCAGTATTAAATATGCTATTCCAATAATGAGTTCTTCTCTTTTATTTTTTGTACATGGCACTCTTCCTTTTTCTTGGTACTCGCTTGCTCTATCTCACTCTAATTTTCTCAGCCACTATGCCCCGCCTAGTGCCGGGGCGAACATTTTTGGGAGATTGGAGCCGTGGCACACGTCTGCCATTCTTTTTATTCCAATTTCGTAGGCACGTATTTGTAGTGTGCAGTTTGTTGTATTTTGCAACTCGCAGTCTGGCTAGCAATGGCTAGGAACTACACCGTAACAGTCATATAATTTTATTTTCAAAATCACATTCTCGATTGTCATCAACATCATTGAATTTCTTCAGTCTATTATGACATCATGTGCAGAAGACATTTTTAAAGATTTTTATATGTTGAAATATGTCAATTAAAGTTGACCTTGGAGCAACGAGTGTCACATTAGTCGGTGGCAAAATAGTGCTTTATATGATGAATACAAAACATGGTCAACCTATATATGGTCTCTGCACTTTTATGTTTTGTCTTAAGCATAGACATCGCTTATTCAGTTTGTGATCCCATTACACTAAAATAGATAGCACAAGGGAAATTATTGTTCTGCTAGCGAGAATCAGGTGTTGCTAGATATAAACCAATCCCCTGAATTTCAAAGTTCACAACAAACATTTTCTAAGAAATGAATTCATCGCTCTCTCATTATCATCCAATTAGTATCATCATTGTCATATCTCATATCTCCTACATGGAGTCTCTATAACTAAGAGAATAGTAAAGCAAACGAAAATACTTCAGAAATGCCTTAGGGAGAAAATTTTAGAAAAAACCAGGAAAAGTAGACGAGTGATAATGTAAGTGGTGTAAGATTGATGGGAAAAACAGAGGAAGATAATATTATTCGACCATTTATTTTTTACCATTTTTTGAGCCATCATTCATTAGGCACTACAGCAACATGAGTTTCCTAGACATGAGCCTCTCCCAGGGCTACAATCATGTTGACAAGCTTGTGGTGTGCAGTTTGGACGTGGAGAGCATTGTGGTCCTCTTTGTGGCTCGATATGGTCAGCAAGGAATTGTGTCGTATCGGCTGCAGAGCTCGTGCAAACACCTGTTCTTTCATTAGGTATATAAATCAAAGGGATGTTAAGCATCAACATAAAAATGCATAGGAGATTTTGAAATAGAGTATTTAAAAAATTTATACGTACCTAATCCACAAAATAACAAGGAAATATATATATAAATATAAATATATATATATGTATATATATACACATGTA
Source organism: Carnegiea gigantea (assembly GCA_029747015.1). Taxonomy (NCBI): domain Eukaryota; kingdom Viridiplantae; phylum Streptophyta; class Magnoliopsida; order Caryophyllales; family Cactaceae; genus Carnegiea; species Carnegiea gigantea. The sequence continues at coordinate 272,281 of JAKOGI010001070.1, forward strand.
TACATACATATATATATATATATATATATATATATATATATATATATATATATATATATATATATAAGTCTATATATATATATATATATATATATATATATATATATATATATATATGCACGTGTATATATATATATATATATATATATATATATATATATATATATATATATATATATATATATATATATATATATATATATATATATATATATCATATATATATATATATATATATATATATATATATATATATATATATATATATATATGAAATTAAGATTGCTATTCACCTCTATATACAAGAATTGCAGACAGAAGGGCAAAGGGTGTGATGGTTGTTTTGATGGCCATTTTTCAACTGAAAATACATCTAAGAAGCTTTTAAACTAGTGTATGTCCTCGCAAGTAGACTTTTGCTGGAACGTAAATCCAATCTCTTATATTTATAAAAGTGAGCTAAATTGGTTTTTGGTAGAATTTCTAATGAATTGCAATGATTATTAATGTATCACGGATTTTAGCTTGGTGAGGTGAATCTAAATATCTCAGCCTCAATCACAGCACATTTATACAAATAATTTCTACTTATGAAATATGAACGCAATTCGTGGATATAGAGCAACAAGTAAATTGCATGCACCTGTACCATTGATTGTAACAAAACTAGCTAGAAAGCATTTTTCTGATAATATAAATGAGTTGAAAATCATAGATTTGATACGGTGTGTTGCACATGTTTGCAGTGGATTCGCAATTGAAGCTACCGTTGCTCCTTCAAAATTTAAGATGTTTCGATATCTGCGTAGGAAAAGTTGAGTTGGTTCATGGGGCTTCGGTTTTGTTTTCTTCGTATGTTTTAATTGCATGCAAGTAGCTTGTGCAGTATCACACCAAGTAGGTCTTGGGGTTCCCAAAGCACATTTTAAATTAAGCTTTAACTAAATTTCATGCATGTCGGCTGCTGTAATATTCAATAGAAAGACGGTCACCTACTGAATGCACTTTCTTGTTATTCTTCTTTTTTTATTCCAAATAAAAATGATATTTTGCTGAGTATACATTGTCAATGATTTTTATGACATGATGTTATTCCTTTATTGACCGTTCATGAAAACATATTTGATGAACATCCCCTATATCAATGTCGATTGTAATACATGAATGCACGATCTAATTGATGGTCCACTAGCCCAGATACAAGAGCCTGAAAATAATTGATCAATAATTATAAAAGGAAGTTTAGGATTTCTTCTATTATTATAAGATTATTGGGAAAAAGCAAATTTGGTTTGTTGGTAAATTGGTTAAATTTTCAAAAATAAATTTAAGGAAACAAGTTAAGAGCTAAGATCCAGACATTAACTTGTGTTAAACTAGTAACACCAATTTTCCTAACCATTGCTAGATGTAAGCTGAAATCATGCGCGATGCAATTCCCAAAGATTTGATAGGATTCTGTGTTGCATTCATAGGTTAGCCTATACCAGGTTACATTATGCTCAGCTCGCTTCTGCCATTCGCATTCTTTCTGTTCCATATTAGCACGATATTTCTCTTTCATGTCCACCTAGGAGGCAATAGAAGGTATAAAATTTGTGATATAATTTTTTAACTTGGTTGATATTGAATAGATTGAGTTGGCTCTTCAAACTTTCCCTCACTTTACTCCATTCATTCGATTAATATATACGCTACATATTGAAAGCAAGTTGTTGATATGAACTAAGTTATTTGAAATAGTAGCATTTAATGATACGTCTCTTCTTGAAAACATTAGTATTATACCATTCCCTCACTTCACTCTCTCCATTCGATTAATATATATACTTCATACTGAAAGCGAGTTGCTGAGACAAACTGAGTTATTTAAAATAGTAGCATTCATTGATACGTCCCTTCTGGAAAACGTTGGTGTTATGCTATTCTTCACACGAGCACGTTTCCCTCTATGTTTCTTGTGTCGTTATGTACTGATCAAATTTTTAGACATTTGAGAAGTCTAAAAGACATAAATTAGAACAAGCTTTAGGAATAGAGAGTACTTCATTGATAGGTGGTGAACCAAAGGTATTAATCGACTTTCAAATGTAGTTATTTGCTGTGAAATTAATTACAATGAAGATCACATTCAGAATATAGTTTCTGTTCATTTTGCTTGGTTAGTAAAGCAGCTAAGGATATGCATTGATTATCAGAACACAAGCATTGTAGATGTTTACAACTCAGTCACACCTGAGTCTTACATCTTGCAATGGTACCTATCTTTCTACTTGGATGCATTCCGCCACATTATTTCACTATATCAAAAAACACTTCTAGACGCATTCTATTGTCTTCGATCGTTTCTCTCAATCCGTGCATTATATACAGCAATGGAAGTATGGACGTAAATCTTTGTTTTCCCTTTCTTGTTGCCTTTAATCTGTTGATGATAAACATGCTGGTTCTCTATGTGTGCAAGGTTGGAAGGTATAAAATTTCAGTTTCCCTTTATTTTTTATTTTTCTACTTCATAATATAAATGGTAGCTCCACGTACGATGACGCCATTATTTGGATATAATGTTGTTCAATAATGACATCATGCTAAAAGAATTACTGGTATTTGTTTTGATGTTACATTGAGAAAGCATCACTGGATTTGATTGTCTACCTAGTGATGTCCTACATATTCAAAATAACCTAAGAATATAATAACTATGAAATGAAGGTTTACGTTTCATATATCAATATAAGGTAGGAGAAAACAGAAATATGCTTCTTTCTTACGTAATTTGACAAAGCTTGAGCAGTAAATTAGATTCGAATTCAATAGCCGAGAGGAAGGGATTAACTTTCTGTGGTAGTAGCAGTAACATCAACATGGCCATTTGGTACTAAGTGTAAGCTAGAATTATTTTCTATGTAATTCAAATGAAACCCTGATTGCGATTATGTGATAATTTTACAGATTAGTTTTGATCAAATTGTGTTATACGCTCAACAGAAGTATGTTTTACACATTGTTTATGGCATCTTAGTATTAAATTTACCTTCTTATCTGCCACGTAAATAATCGAAAACCAGAATTTTGGACGATCATTCACAATTTTGATCAAACTCGGGCAAAGTAGGTTGGGCTTTGAACTTTATGTACTTTCCATTTTTCATCTATGAAATAAGGGGACTCAACGACAAATATGCTTCTCGGAAATTCCCCTACTTGATCTAGCAGGACTATAATTGATAGGGTACGAATTTAAGTAATTCGACTTCGTAAAATGAATTTTAATTTGTATCAAATAACTTTTCTCTTTATTCTGCATTACAGACCTTTCCAGTATTACATATGCGATTCAAATAATGAGTTCTTCTCTTCTATTTTTTGTACATGGCACTCTTTCTTTTTCCTGGTGCTCGCTTGCCCTATCTCACTCTAATTTTCTCAACCACTATGCCCGATGTGGCGCTGGTAGGAACATTTTTGGGAGATTGGAGTTGAGGCACACGTCTGCATTCTTTTCATTCCGATTTCGTCGGCACGTATTTGTAGTGCTCAGTTTGCTACATTTTTCAACTCGCAGTCTGCCTAGCAATGGCTAGGAACTACGCCGTAACAGTCATATAATTTTATTTTCAAAATGACATTCTCGATTGTCATCAACATCGTTAAATTTCTTTAGTCTGTCATGACATCATGTATGCAAGTAATTTTTAAGGATTTTTATATGCTGAAATATATCAATTAAAGCTAACCTTGGTGCAAAGGTGTCGCATTGGCTGGTGGAAAAATAGTGCTTCATGTGATGAATACAAAACATGGTCTACTTATATATGATCTCAGCACTTGTGTGCTATGTCTTAAGCATAGACATTGCCTATTCAGTTTGTGATCTCATCACACCAAAATAGATAGCACAAAAGGAAATCATTGTTTTGCCCAAAGAGAATCAGGTATTGCTAGCATATAAACCAATCCCTTGAATTTCAAAGTTCATAGAAACTTTTTTTGAGAAATCAATTGATCACTCTCTCTTTATCATCCAATTAGTACCATTTTTGTCGTATCTCATATCTCCTACATGCAATCTCTATCACTAAGAGAATAGCAAAGCAAAAGAAAATACTTTAGAAATACCTTGGGGAGAAAATTTTAGAAAAATCATGAAAAGTAGACAAGTGATAATGTAAGTGGAGTAAGATTGATAGGAAAAACAAAGGAAGATAATACTATTCGACCATTTATTTTTTACTATTTTCTAAGCCATCATTCATTAGGCACTACAACAACATGAGTTTCCTAGACATGACCCTCTCCCAGGGCTACAATACTGTTGACAAGCTTGTGGTGTGCAGTTTGGACGTGGAGAGCATTGTGGACCTCTTTGTGGCTCTATATGATCAGCAAGGAATTGTGTCTTGCAGTCCACAGAGCTCGTGCAAACACCTGTTCTTTCATTGGGTATATCAGTCAAAAGGATGTTGAGCATCAGTATAAAAATGTATAAGAGAATTTGAAATAGCGCATTTAAAAAAGTTATACGCACTTAATCCACAAAATAACTCGGAAATATATACATATATAAATATATATATCGATATATATATATATATATACATACATATATATATATATATATATATATATATATATATATATATATATATATATATATATATATATATATATATATATATATATATCTATGTGTGTGTGTGTGTGTGTCTATATATATATATATATATATATATATATATATATATATATATATATATATATATATATATATCTATTATATATATATATATATATATATATATATATATATATATATATATATATATATATTCATAGACGTATATATGCATATATTTATATAGATATATATATATATATATATATATATGTATCATGAAATCAAAATTGCTACTCACTGCTATGTACAAGAATTATAAACAGAAGGACAAAGGGTGTGATCGTTGTTTTCATCGCCATTTTTCAATTGAAACTACGTCTAAGAAGCTTTTAAACTAGTGTATGTCCTCGCAAGTTGACTTTTGCTGCAACATAATTCCAATCTCTTGTGCTTATAAAAGTGAGATAAAATCGTTTTTTGGTAGAATTTCCAATGAATTGCAGTGATTTTGAACGTATCACGGATTTTAGCTTGGTGAGGTGAATCTAAATATCTTAGCCTGAGTCACAGCACATTTGTACATATAATTTCTACTTATGAAATATGAACACAATCCGTAGATATGGAGCAACAAGTAAATTGCATGCACCTGTACCATTGATTGTAATGAAACTAGCTAGAAAGTGTTTTCGTGATAATATAAATGAGTTGAAAATCATAGATTTGATATGGTATGTTGCACATGTTTGCAGTGGATTCGCAATTGCTGTTGCGTTTGTTCGTTCAAAATTTAAGATGTTTCGATATCTACATAGGAAAAGTTGAGTTAGATCACCGGGCCTTAGTTTTGTTTTTTTATATGTTTTAATTGCATGCAAGTAGCCCGTGTATTATCACACTAAGCAGGTCTTGGAGTTCCCAAGTAATATTTTAAATTAAGCTTTAATTAAATTTCATGCATGTCGGCTGCTATAATACTCAGTAGAAAGACAGTCGCCTACTAAATGCACTTTCTTGTTATTCTTCTTTTTTATTCCAAATAAAAATGATATTTTGTTGAGTGTACATTGTCAATGATTTTTATGACTTGATGTTATTCCTTTATTAACCAATCATGAGAACATATTAAATTAACATCCCCCGATATTGGTATCGATTGTATTACATGAATGCCTGATCTATTTGATGGTCCACTAGCCCAGATACAAGAGCTTGAAAATAATTGATTAATGATTATAAAAGGAAGTTTAGGATTTCTTCTATCATTATAAGATTATTGGAAAAAAGGATTTGGTTTGCTGGTTAATTGGTTAAATTTTCAGAATTAAATTTAAAAAAAGAAATCAAGAGCTAAGATGCGGACATTAACTTGTGTTAAACTAGTAACACCAATTTGCCTAACTATTGTTAGATATAAATTGAAATCATTCGCTATGCAATTTCCAAAGATTTCGGTCGAGATTCTGTGTTGCATTCATAGGTTGGCCTATACTAGGTTACATTATGCTCAGCTTGTTTCTACCTTTCGCATTCTCTCTGTTCCATGTTAGCACGATATTTCTCTTTCATGTCCACCTAGGAGACAATAGAATGCATAAAATTTGTGATATAATTTTTTGACTTGGTTAATATTTGAATAAATTGAGTTGGCTCTTAAAACTTTCCCTTACTTCACTCCAATCATTCGATTAATATGTACGCTACATACTAAATCAAGTTGTTGAGACGAATAGAGTTATTTGAAATAGTAGCATTCAATGATACGTGTCTTCTCCAAAACATTGGTGTTATACCATTCTCTCACTTCACTCCCTTTATTTGATTCAAATATACGCTTCATACTAAAAGCGAGTTGCTGAGACGAACTGAGTTATTTGAAATAGTAGCATTCAATGATACGTCCCTTCTCAAAAACTTTGGTGTTATGCTATTCTTCACACAAATGCGTGTCCCTCTATGTTTCTTGTGTTGTTATGTACTGATGAAATTTTCAGACATTTGAGAAGTCTAAAAGACGTAAATTAGAACAAACTTTAGGAATAGGGACTACTACATCGATAGGTGATGAACCAAAGGTATTAATCGACTTTTAAATGTAGTTATTTGCTGTGAAATTTTACAAAATGAAGATCACATTCTGAATATAGTTTTCGTTCATTTTGCTTGTTTAGTAAAGCAGCTAAGGATATGGATTGATTATCAGAACGTAGGTATTACAGATGTTTACAACTCAGGCACACCTGAGTCCTACATCTTGCAATGGTACCTCTCTTTCTACTTAGATGCATTCCGCCACATTATTTCCCTATATCAAAAAACGCTTCTAGACACATTCTATTGTCGTCGTTCGTTTCTCTCAATCCATGTATTATACACAGCGATGGAAGTAAGGACGTAAATCTTTGTTTCCTCTTTCTTGTTACCTTTAATCTGTTGAGGATAAACATACTGGTTCTCTATGCGTGCAAGATTGGTAAGTGTAAAATTTCAATTTTCATTTATTTTTTATTTTTCTACTTCACAACATAAATGATAGCTCCGTGTACAATGATGTCATTATTTGGATACAATGTTATTCAATGATGACATCATGCTAAAAGAATGTCTGGTATTTGTTTCGATATTACGTTGTGAAAGCATCATTGGATTTGATTGTCTACCTCGTGATGTCCTACATATTCAAAATAGCTCAAGAGTACAATAACTATGAAAAGAAGGTTTACATTTCATATATCAATATAAGGTAGGAGGAAGCAGAAATACGCTTCCTTCTTAAGTAACTTGACAAAGTTCAAGCAATAAATTAGATTCCAATTCAACAGCCGAGAGGAAGGGATTAACTTTGTGTGGTAGTAGCAGTAACATCAACATGGCTATTTGTTGCTATGTGTAAGCTAAAATCACTTTCTATGTAATTCAAATAAAACCTTGATTGTGATTATGTGATAATTTTACAAATGAGTTTTGATCAAATTGTGTTATGTGCTCAACAGAAGTATGTTTTACATATTCTTTATGCGTCTTGGCATTAAATTTACCTTCTTATCTGCCACGCCGACAATTGAAAGCCAAAATTTTGGACGATCATTCACAATTTTGATCAAAGTCAGGCAAAGTAAGTTGGGCTTTGAACTTTATCTACTTTCCATTTTTCATCTATGGAATAAGGGGATTCAATGACAAATATGCCTTTAATCTATTGAGGATAAACTTGTTGGTTAGCTATGTGTGCAAGATTGTAAGGTGTAAAATTTTGATTTCCATTTATTTTTTAGTTTTCCACTTCACAATATAAATGATAGTTCCGTGTACGATGATGTTATTATTTGGATACAATGTTGATCAATAATGACATCATGCTAAAAGAATGTCTGGTCTTTGTTTCGTTATTACGTTGTGAAAGTATCATTGGATTTGCTTGTCTACCTCCTGATGTCCTACATATTCGAAATACCCCACGAATATAATAACTATAAAAAGAAGGTTTAAATTTCATATAACAATATAAGGTAGGAGGAAATAGAAATATGCTTCCTTCTTAAGTAATTTGACAAAGTTTAAGTAGTAAATTAGATTCCAATTCAGTAGCCGAGAGGAAGGGATTAGCTTTCTGTGGTAGTAGTAGTAACATCAACATGGCCATTTACTACTAAGTGTAAGCTAGAATCGTTTTCTATGTAATTCAAATAAAACCTCGATTGTGATTATGTGATAATTTTACAAATTCATTTTGATCAAACTGTGTTATGTGCTCAACAGAAGTATGTTTTACACATTCTTTACGCATCTTGGTATTAAATTTACCTGCTTATCTGGCGCTCTTCCTTTTTCCTGGTGCTCGGTTTCCCTATCTCACTCTAATTTTCTCAACCACTATGCCCGGTCTAGCGCCGGCGCGAACATTTTTGGGAGATTGGAGCTGAGTCACACGTCTGCCATTCTTTTCATTCAAATTTCGTAAGTGCGTATTTGTAGCGTGTAGTTTGTTACATTTTGCAACTCGACGTCTACCTAGTAATGGCTAGGAGCTACGCCGTAACAGTCACATAATTTTATTTTCAAAATGACATTCTCGATTGTCGTCAACATCATTAAATTTCTTCAGTCTGTTATGACCCCATGTACGGAAGCCATTTTAAAAGATTTTTATATGTTGAAATCTATCAATTAAGGCTGACCTTGGAGCAACGAGTGTCACATTGGTCGGTGGCAAAATAGTGCTTCATATGATGAATACAAAACATGGTCTACCTATATATGATCTCTGCACTTTTATGTTTTGTCTTAAGCATAGACATCGCTTATTCAGTTCGTGATCCTATTACACAAAAATAGATAACACAAGGGAAATTATTGTTTTGCAAGAGAGAATCACGCGTTGCTAGTATATAAACCAATCCCCTGAATTTCAAAGTTCACAACAAACATTTTCTGAGAAATCAATTGATCACTCTCTCGTCATCATCCAATTAGTATCATCATTGTGATATCTCATATCTCCTACATGGAGTCTCTATAACTAAGAGAATAGCAAAGCAAAAGAAAATACTTCAGAAATACCTTGGGCAGAAAATTTTTAAAAAAACCATGAAAAGTAGACAAGTGATAATGTAAGTGGAGTAAGATTGATAGGAAAAATAGACAAAGATAATATTATCCGACCATTTATTTTTTACCATTTTTTAAGCCATCATTCATTAGGCACTACAACAACATGAGTTTCCTAGACATGAGCCTTTCCCAGGGCTGCAATCATGTTGACAAGCTTGTGGTGTGCAGTCTGGACATGGAGAGCATTGTGGTCCTCTTTGTGGCTCTATATGATTAGCAAGGAATTGTGTCGTATCATCTACAGAGCTCGTGCAAACACCTGTTCTTTCATTGGGTATATAAATCAAAAGGATGTTAAGCATCAATATAAAAATGTATAAGAGATTTTGAAATAGAGTATTTAAAAAATTTATACGCACCTAATCCACAAATTAACAAGGAAATATATGTAAACATATATATATATATGTGTGTGTGTGTGTGTGTGTGTGTGTGTGTGTGTGTGTGTGTGTATACACATGTATGCATATATATATCGATATACAGATGTTGACCCTATTGGGAAATTGTTGACCCTGTCCTTATGTAATGTAAGGTTTTGATGATAACAAACACAAATGTAATATATACTTGAGTGTGTTGATCGAACAGGTTCCAAATATTGTTTGAAATACTTTGAAATTGCTTGGTAAACAATGCTCAAGAACTGGACTTAAGAACAGGTCCTTAAGATCAGTTGGCTGGCAAGACTTTCCAGAACTTCAGAACAGCCTTATGAATAGTTCTGAGAAGTGTTTGGAGCAGCAAGATAAGTTTTTACAAGATGTCTGGTTGAATCAACAACAGTCTTTCTTTTGCTATGGTCTTTATTTTATTAGATTCTTGTTAATATGCCAATTAGAAAATCTTGATTCAACATTCACTTTGAAATTGTTTTTCTCTTTGAAAAATTTCAGAACACTGTCTCAGAATAGTTCTGAGAACAGGGTGTTCAAGGTGTTTTCAAGCCAAATCCGCAAAACTGATTTTTCACGATTTCTTCCTTGATTTTTGGGCTAACATTTCTGAGATTTTTTGATAGATTTTCTGCTGACTGTTAAGTCCAAAAAAGGCTATGTTTGGCTTTCAAAAACTTGGGGAGAATTTCAAGCCTATTTTTTGTTCTCCAAGTAACAACATCTCTATTTTTGGAAAATGGCACAATTTGTGGAGAAAATTATGGGCTTAGTTGCTGAGAGTTTGTGGCTAACATTTAGCCATGCAACTCAAGCAGTTAGTGGGAGAATTGAGCTCACACTTCCTACTTCTTTCGGCCCAAGCATTTCTTTTTTTAGAAAATACATGTGATTGTTCCAACCGATTTTTTATTTAAGCAAGTCTCCACATTCATTTTTCTTTATCAGTTTTCACAGAAACTTTCAAGAGTTTTATGAGCTAAATTTCCAAAGAGAAAACTGACCAAAGTGTGTGTAAAATTGAGCTTTCCAAATTGACATACTAGGCGCATATTTATACCTTATAGTAGCTTATTCAGAAGCATTCAAAAGTAAGGTGTCCATCTTATTCTCTCTCTTTCAAAAGGGAGTTGAGTATGTCCAAGTCAAGTGGACTTTTGGACGTGGGGTAACCGGTCTTAGGGAAGACGGTTACGTGTGAGTTACAAGTTGTAACGGTGAGGGTTACATTGTAACGTGTTTAGCCCGAATAGTGAATTGGTGTGAAAATCCTATAGAGGTAGGTCGTGGTTTTTCATCTCAGTTGGGCTAGAGGTGTATCCATGTAAAAATCCTATGTTCACCTTCTCTTCTACTTATTTCCACTGCATTTCCATTTTCTGAGCGTGTTACAAGCAGTCTGTCCGAACAGGGTCTAAGCCTGTTTCCAGAAAACTACGAAAATTTGGCAACATAATTCATCCCCCCTCTTGTGTTTGTGCACTCTCATTTCTATCAATTGGTATCAAAGCGGGTTCTCATTTAAAGGCTAACACCTTGAGAGATCCTGGAAGATGAGTACACCACAAGGAATGCTTGAAGGTCAATCTGTGACTCGACCACCATACTTTAATGTTCAACATTACAGTTAGTGGAAGAATCGCATGGAAAACTATGTTCAAGCTGATGATTATGAGTTATGGATGATTATCAAGAATGGTCCACTCATTCCCAAAAAGGCAATCGAAGATGGAAATATGGTTCCTAAGGAGCCTCAGGAATTCAATGCCGAAGATTTTAAGATGATGGAAAAGAATGCAAAGGCCAAAAAACTCTTGTATTTTGGTCTTGGTCCTGATGAGTACACTCACATTTCTGAGTGCAATTCAGCCAAAGAGATTTGGGATGCCCTTCAAGTAGCTCATGAAGGCACAAATCAAGTGAAGCAATCAAGAATTGAGCCTCTTATGAGAAAGTATGAGCTATTCGAAATGAATGATAAAGAAACGGTGATGGAGATATATACCCGCTTCACCCATATTACTAATAAGCTAAAATCATTAGGAAAGGCCTTCACCACTGAGGAATTGGTGAGGAAAATCCTACGATTTTTGCCACAGTCATGGGAAGCCAAAGTCACGGCCATTCAAGAGGCCAAGGATATGATGAAAATCTCCTTAGATGAACTTATTGGCAACCTCCAAACGTATGAGCTTAGGAGAAATTCTCAACAAAAAGGGGAGATCAAAAAGGACCGAGGCATTGCTCTAAAGGTCTTGGAGGATAATAGCTCGGACCTTGATGAGGAAGAAATGGCCATGATCACCCGAAAATTCAAGAAGTTTTTCAAGAAGGCCAAGGAAAATGCTAAGAAGAAAAACTTCAGCAAGTCGAGGAACAATGATAGGGAACAATTTTCAGGTTGTTTAAATGTGGTAAGCTTGATCGCATTGTGAAAAACTGCCCTTTGCTGAAAGATGAACAAGAGCCCGAACAGTCCAGGAAACAAGCCAGAAAACAGGGTGGAAACAGTTGAGCCAGACGTTTCTCAAGGGCAATGCTTGCGGCTTGGGGTGATTCTACCGAGGATGAGGAAGGGACTGAAGAAGAAGATGCTGCTGTAGCTCTTATAGCCGGAAGTGACTCTGACTCAAATGATGAGCCTCTGGACAGCTTAGCTCAACTTAAGGATAAGGTATGTGGTCTAAATAAAGCAAAACTTGAAGAGCTATTATTCACTTTGATGGATGAGTGTGATGCTAATAATTCTGAAAATTGCATGTTAAAGGATGTATGTCTGAGTTAAAAAGGGATATTAGAGAATTAGAGCATGAAAACAAAATCCTTAAAAGTGAAAAAATTGAAATTGATATGAAGAACATTATTTTACATGAAGACCTCAATAAGTCCAAAGAGACCTTAGGTATGAAAGAAGGAGCTTTTGCTACTGACTTCACTAAGCTTTAAAATGAGTTCCTTGAACTGAAACAGAAGGTTGAATCCCTGCTTATTGAGAACAGTAAATTGCTTGAAAAATTAAAACAAGCAGAATCAGACCTTACTGCAAACAGGCGCTGAAACAGGTCCTCACAGGCGCTAAATTGGCTAAATACTCATTATAACCAAGGCAAGAAGGGACTAGGTTTCATGCCTAAACGAACCGTTTACGCAGTTAATAGGAAATATACGGGTCAACCTGAAAATGTTGTTTATTTTCATTGTGGTAAAACGGGTCATTATCGGTATGCTTGTCCCATAAGAAGGTATGCCATGGAAAGGAACTTGATTTATGTGAAGCAAATTTAGGTTAGAAAGGATGAGCTTCGTATGTCTAAGGGAACGGGGCCTAAGTGGATCTGGGTTCCCAAAACTAACCCCTAATTTGTTTTGCAGGCTAAACTGAGAGGGAACAATCTGGCAAACAACCCAGCAAACTGCCCAGGGAACAACCCAGGAAACAACCTAGGAAACAGCCTAGGAAATAACCCAGGAAACAGCCAGCTGTGGTATGTTGATAACGGATGTTCAAGGCGTATGATTGGTGAGAAATCCAACTTCCTCTCACTTACAGCCTCAGAAGAAGGGAGTGTGACATTTGGTAACGGCAAGTCCGGGACAATTATCGGAATAGGTAAGATAGGTGAGTCACTCTCCCATTCTATTGACAATGTACATCTTGTAGATGGTTTGAAACATAATTTACTTAGTGTGTCCCAACTGTGTGATAAAGACAACCTAGTAGTGTTTTCTCCAACACGTTGTTTGGTTGTTAATATGAACATAGGAGATGTCGTGTTGAGGGCGAAGCGACACAAAAATGTTTATAAAGTGTGTAATTCTTCCCTTCCCTAAAATAATCTGACCTGTTTAAGTGCTTTGAATGATGATGTTATGCTCCGGCACAAGAGACTAGGTCATGCAAGTCTCTCTCTTTTGAACAAATTGGTTTCCAAAGATCTAGTCATCGGTTTACCTTCCATCAAATACAATGATGGCAAGGTATGTGACGCTTGTGCTAGGGGGAAATAAGTCAGAAATTCTTTTAACTTGAAAAATTGTGTTAGCACTACCCGACCTCTCGAAATGTTACATGTCGATTTGTGTGGTCCTATGAGGATCACAAGTAGAGGTGGGAAGAGGTATGTACTTGTGTAGTGGATGACTACTCTCGTTTCACTTGGACCTTGTTTTTGGCTTCTAAAGATCAAACATTTGAAAAATTTCTTGCATTTCTTAAAAGGATTGAAAAGAGAGTAGGACACTCATTGGTTTGCCTAAGGTCTGATCATGGTACAGAATTTGAAAATTCGAGTTTTATTGACTATTGTAATGAGCATGGTGTTGATCATAATTTCTCAGCTCCAAAAACCCCCCAGCAGAACGGGGTGGTAGAGCGTAAAAATCGAACTCTAGAAGACATGACTAGAACAATGCTTATTGCTAGTGGTCTTGCTAGAAACTTTTGGGCGGAAGCTTTGAATGCATCATGTTACATTATCAATAGATGCATGATTAGACCTATTCTTAAGAAAACTCCTTATGAACTTTTCAAGGGTAAAATACCCAATATTATGCGTTTGAGAGTATTTGGCTGTAAATGTTATGTGCGTAATAATAGGAAGGATGCCTTGGAAAAGTTTGATCCAAGGAGTGATGAGGCAATCTTTCTTGGGTACTCCTCACACAGTATGGCTTACAAAGTATTCAATAAGCGAACCTTGTGTGTTGAGGAGAGTGTGCATGTGCTTTTTAATGAAACTAACTCTCTAGTTGAGATTGATGCACAGGATGATTATTTCGATCTGGGCCTTGCTAAGAAAAATTTGTTGCTCACACATGAAGAAGGTAAGTATCCCGAGGATGGATCAGGGCCTGGAGCTGTTTCCTTGGAAGATGGGCAAGGTCTGAACCAAACAGGGGGAAGTATTGCTGAACCCAGTTTGGAACAAAACCAGCCTAACACTCCAAAAACAGGCACTAGAACAGGCTCGGGAATAGGCTTTAGATCATGCTCAGGAATAGGCTCCGGAACAGTTCCTGAACCTGTTTCACCAAGTATCCAAGCAAGAGTAGAAAGCGTGTCTGTGGATCCGCTTACTCCACGACAATGTTCGCACCAAAGTTCACACCCTCTTGATCAAATTTTGTCTGACATTAATACAGGAGTGCAAACCAGATCTAAGCTTAAAAATTTCTATGCTTTTTATGCTTTTCTCTCTAATATTAAGCTAAAAAATGTTAATGAAGCTCTTGCAGATTCAGATTGGGTCACGGCAATTCAAGAGGAGTTTCATCAGTTTGAAAGGAACAAGCTATAGCTCATTTTCTTGGGCCCTGTTTAGTATCTTGGGCAACCAAGAAACAACACTCAGCTGCCATATCCACAGCAGAAGCTGAATATGTTGCAGCTGCCTCTTGTTGTGCTCAACTGTTGTGGATAAGGCAACAACTCAAAGACTTTTGTGTTGACACTGGATGCATTTCTATTTTTTGTGATAATACAAGTGTAATTAATATTTCCAAAAATCCATGTCAACATAAAAGGACTAAACATATTGACATTCGTCACCATTTTTTGAGAGATAATGTTGAAAAGGGTTTGATTTTAATGAGTTTTTGTGCCGCTAATAAACAAATTGCTGATATTTTCACCAAGGCACTGAACAGAGAATAGTTTGAGAAGAACAGACTGGAATTAGCTCTAATTAAAACAACTTGAGCATGCTTAATTAACCCCCAATGCTTGTCTAGTTAAAGGGCTTTTCAGGACAAACATCTTGATTCATTGGATGCAGTCAACTTATGTGTTAGAATTAGCGCATGTGTGGAATATAACCTGCTGACAATCATTGAGGTCTGATGATATTGTCCTTATTGTCCTATGTTACTGAACAACTGACAGCGAGAACAAGCACCAAAAACATGTATGGCCACTGTTTGTCACTTTGTGCGAATCAGGTACTTAATTTAGTTGTTGAGAATTTTTTTTCTCTTTCCCGAAGCGTGCGCAGCTGGGAGACTTAATGCTCCTCTTTTTCGGTTGAAAGCTAGTCTACCCTTTAGCTCCCTTGCCCGCTCACTTCGCTCATAAGCCATCGAAAATCTCTCTCTCATTCTCTCTCTCCCTCAAACCACAACCCTAATCTCTCAAAACCTAAGCTTCTCTTCAGCTCCAATGGCGACCTTCGGCAGTAGCTCCTTCGCCTCTGTGAAACGCAGCACCACCACCTTTCAAGCTCCGGTCTCGAAGCGCACGCGCAAGGCGTCTCTGCCGACGTCCACATCTCTGCCCTTATCGGTGGCTGCAGCACCGGTACCAATCAGAGGTACGGGGTTCAATTCTCTACCCCCTTTGCCTATTATCTCTACAATTTTTGCTTTTTTGAAGCGTCTAGACTTACGAACGGTGGGGATGAAACTGGGTGATGTTCCTCCTGAATTTGGATGGGATTTGGCATTGTTCAAGCCTAACTTGGAGCCAACTGGGTCTAAGGGTGTTCTTTAACCCAGTGCGGGACAAGCTGTGTCTGATGATGTTCTTGAAGTAGACACGGCTCAATTCGGGCTTGAACCTGGTTCTGAACTGGGTAAAGCCCAAACAGGGTCTGCACCTGTTTTCTTTGACAGAATGGATGACCCCGTCATTACTTTGGATCGGGTGGAAGAACTTGAGGAGACTAACCATGATGGGTCTGATTCAACCATAGAGGTTCTCCAACCTCAGCCCTTCCAGAAAACTAGACCGGTTGAATGGGGGCCAAGACATCGGTTTAAAACCACCACTTCCAAACCTGTTTCCTCACCTATTCGTAGACCTCGACCCGCAGTTCTGGTTTACTCTCTGTCTCTTCTCAGCTAAAAGAAGTAACTGAACCTCCTATTACAAAAGCCTCTGCCAAATCTACCAAGAAATCCACCCAGTCTCCTTCAGAAAAAACCCAGAACACTTCCAACCAAAAGGAATGCTGTTTCAGAACAAGTGCCAGAACAGGTGCTTGAAGAATTAGAAATTGAGGAGATTGTTTCCTCCGCTGATAACACAGTAGCCAAAGACAAAGGGAAAGCTCCTGCCGAACAGGCTTCCAAACAGGTGCCTGCCTCTACTCCATCTGCGAAGCCTTCCTCCAAAAGAACCTCATCAAAGAGAAAGGCTGCCTTCGACCAGGTGCCCCAACAGGTGCCCATGGAAGCAAAGCCTGATGAACCCAAATCTAAAAAAGTCAAAACAACCATGACCACAGTAGCCAAAATTGCCCATTTTCTCCAAATGAGCATGGTACGGGGCAAAATTGTAAAAGTTGCTTATTTTCAGGATCAGGGCCTGGAGATGTTCTTGGATAAACTTACAGCCCAGGGTTGGTTAGACCTCTTTGCAAACACCCAGAGAGGGTGTTTAGTACCTGATTTGGCAGAATTCTATGCCAACTGTAATGTCACCAATGGTGTGGTGACAAGTGTGGTTAATGGGAAAAGATTGCGATTCAATGCTAAGAAATTGGGGGAAATTCTAGGAGTTCCTGCTGTGGGCTTTGGGGTGTATATGAGGGAAAACAGGACAATGCTCGAAGCTAAGAGATTGCTCAAATTGACTCAAAGGTTGAGTTAACAACCAGGTTTGAAAACACCCCGGTCAATCACGAAAGGGGAGATAACACCTTGTCATCGGTTGCTCTTCTGGTTTATCATCAAAAACATCATCCCCCAGTGCTAAGGGCGTAACCTTGCGGATGCAATGGATCAGTACCTTACCGATCTCCTGGACCGGGGGGAGCAGATCAACCTACCAGCCATCATGATCAGTCATATCTCCCGCATTGCAAACACGGCTAGGGAACATGACCTGGGGTATGGTTTTCTCCTGATTCGGTATTTGAGCACTTTGGGATTTGTTTACAGAAGAAGGTAGGGGTGCAAGTGACAGATGAGATAGGTAGCAGCACCCTGATCAGTTGTGGGTTCAAGATTGCAAAGGGTGAGACTGCTGGTTCCGAACAGGGGCCTCGAACACCCTTCACCCCTGTTTCTGGTCCTTCCTCCAGTGAGCCTTCTGTTGATGCCTTGCTTCTGGACTAGAAGACCGAGCTTGCTGAGGTTAGAGCTGCTCTTGTTGAGGAGAAGACTCTCAATGCCAAGCGCCATAAGGATCTAATGTCGATTCTTTCAGTTCTCACAGCCAAATTCTCTTCTCCTCCACCCCGAATCTGCCCAACCCCCTGATCCTTCCCTATTCTATCTTCCTTTATTTTTCAACCTGTTCTCAACAACTGTTTTTCACTATCTGGTTGTGCTTTGTGACTGACAATGGTTTATGCTAATCTTAGTTGGATCTGCTGTAATGCTGTGCTATGCTTGTCTTCTTGTTGTTATTTGTTTATGCATGACTCGGATGGCCAATATCATTAACGTACCATATACTTGAGTGTATCGGAGGTTGTTTTTCCTCCATTACCCAAGTGGTGGTGATTGCAAACACCCTGGTTCTATCTGTTTGATCTGACCACCCTTTTTTAATGATGTCCAAAGGAGGAAGATGGGCATGACCATGATTGTTTTACTTTGACTTGGATTAAAGTTGACTTCTTAAACTCTTTTTCTCTTCTATGGCTTCACTGTGTGGTGCTAACTTGCTTTTGCCTTTTATGTCAATATGGTTAATATGGTCATTTGGTTTGTCATCATCAAAAAGGGGGAAATTGTTGACCCTATTGGGAAATTGTTGACCCTATCCTTATGTAATGTAAGGTTTTGATGATAACAAACACAAATGTAATATATACTTGAGTGTGTCGATCGAACAGGTTCCAAATATTGTTTGCAATACTTTGAAATTGCTTAGTAAACAATGCTCAAGAACAGGTCTTAAGAACAGGTTCTTAAGATCAGTTGGTTGGCAAGACTTTCCAGAACATCAGAACAGCGTTAAGAACAGTTCTGAGAAGTGTTTGGAGCAGCAAGATAAGTTTCTACAAGATGTCTGGTTGAATCAACAAGAGTCTTTGTTTTGCTATGGTCTTTATTTTATTAGATTCTTGTTAATATGCCAATTAGAAAGTCTTGATTCAACATTCACTTTGAAATGGTTTTTCCCTTTGAAAAATTTCAGAACACTGTCTCAGAACAGTTCTGAGAACAGGGTGTTCAAGGTGTTTTCAAGCCAAATCTGCAAAACTAATTTTTCACGATTTCTTCCTTGATTTTTGGGCTAACCTTTCTGAGATTTTTTGATAGATTTTTTGCTGACTGTTAAGTCCAAAAAAGGCTATGTTTGGCTTTGAAAAACTTGGGGAGAGTTTCAAGCCTATTTTTTATTTTCCAAGTAACAACATCTCTATTTTTAGAAAATGGCTGAATTTGTGGAGAAAATCATGGGCTTAGTTGCTGAGAGTTTGTGGCTGACATTTAGCCGTGCAACTCAAGCAGTTAGTGGGAGAATTGAGCTCACACTTCCCACTTCTTACAGCCCAAGCATTTCTTTTTTTAGAATATACGTGTGATTGTTCCAACCGATTTTTTATTTAAGCAAGTCTCCACATTTATTTTTCTTCATTCGTTTTCACAGCAGCTTTCAAGAGTTTTACGAGCTAAATTTCCAGAGAGAAAACTGACCAAAGTGTGTGCAAAATTGAGCTTTCCAAATTGGCATACTAGGTGCGTATTTGTACCTTACACTAACTTATTCAGAAGCATTCAAAAGTAAGGTGTCCATCTTATTCTCTCTCTTTCAAAAGTGAGTTGAGTGCGTCCAAGTCAAGGGGACTTTTGGACGTGGGGTAACCGGTCTTAGGGAAGATGGTTACATGTGAGTTACAAGTTGTAACGGTGAGGGTTACATTATAACGTGTTTAGCCCGAATAATGAAGTGGTGTGAAAATCCTACAGAGGTAGGTCGTGGTTTTTCATCTCAGTTGGGCTAGAGGTGTTTCCACGTAAAAATTTTGCGTTCACCTTCTCTTCTACTTATTTCCGCTGCATTTTCGTTTTCTGGGCGTGTTACAAATAGTCTGTCCGAACAAGGTCTAAGCCTGTTTCTAGAAAACTACGAAAATTTGGCAACACAATTCACCCCCCTCTTGTATTTGTGTACTCTCATTTCTATCAATAGATGTGTGTGTATGTATATATATATATATATATATATATATATATATATATATATATATATATATATGTATATATATATATATATATATATATATATATATATATATATATATATATATATATATATATATATATATATATATATATATATATATATATACACGTGTATATATATATATATATATATATATATATATATATATATATATATATATATATATATATATATATATATATATATATATATATTATGAAATTAAGATTGCTACTCACCGCTATATACAAGAATTGCAAACAGAAGGGCAAAGGGTGTGATGGTTGTTTTGATGGCCATTTTTCAATTGAAAATACGTCTAAGAAGCTTTCAAACTAGTGTATGTCCTCGTTAGTTGACTTTTGCTGGAACATAAATCCAGTCTCTTGTATTTATAAAAGTGAGCTAAATCATTTTTTGGTAGAATTTCCAATGAATTGCAATGATTATTAATGTATCACGGATTTTAGCTTGATGAGATGGATCTAAATATCTCAGCCTTAATCATAGCGCATTTATACATATAATTTCTACTTAAATATGAATGCAATCTAAGGATATAGAGCAACAAGAAATTGCATGCACCTGTACCATTGATTGTAACGAAACTAGCTAGAAAGCGTTTTTGTGATTATATAAATGAGTTAAAAATCATAGATTTGATACCGTGTGTTGCACATGTTTGTAGTGGATTCGCAATTGCCGCTGCCTTTGCACTTTCAAAATTTAAGATGTTTCGATATCTATGTAGGAAAAGTTAAATTGGTTTATGGGGCTTCGGTTTTGTTTTTTTCGTATGTTTTAATTGCATTCAAGTAGCTTGTGTATTATCACACCAAGTAGGTCTTGGGGTTCCCAAAACACATTTTAAATTAAGCTTTAACTAAATTTCATGCATGTCAGCTGCTATAATATTCAGTATAAACACGGTCACCTACTGAATGAGCTTTCTTGTTATTCTTCTTTTTTTATTCCAAATGAAAATGATACTTTGCTGGGTACAGGTTGTCAACGATTTTTATAAGATGATGTTATTCCTTTGTTAACTAATCATGAGAACATATTAAATGAACATCCCCTATATTGATGTCGATTGTGATACATGAATGCATGATCTGTTTGATGGTCCACTAGCCTAGATACAAGAGCTTGAAAATAATTGATTAATAATTATAAAAGGAAGTTTAGGATTTCTTCTGTTCTTATAAGATTATTGGGAAAAAGGAAATTTGGTTTGTTGGTAAATTGGTTAAATTTTCAAAAGTAAATTTAAAGAAACAAATCAAGAGCTAAGATGCAAACAGTAACTTGTGTTAAACTAGTAACACCAATTTGCCCAACTATTGTTAGATGTAAACTGAAATCATTCGCTATGCAGTTCCCAAAGATTTCGATCGGGATTCTGTGTTGCATTCATAGGTTAGCCTATACTAGGTCACATTATGCTTAACTCGCTTCTGCCTTTCGCATTCTTTCTGTTCCATGTTAGCACGATATTTCTCTTTCACGTCCACCTAGGAGATAATAAAACGCATAAAATTTGTGATATAATTTTTAAACTTGGTTAATATTTGAATAAATTGAGTTGGCTCTTAAAACTTTCCCTCACTTCACTCCATTCATTCGATTAATATATACGCTACATGCTGAAAGCAAGTTGTTGAGACGAATAGAGTTACTTGAAATAGTAGCATTTAATGATACGTCTCTTCTCGAAAACATTAGTGTTGTACCATTCCCTCACTTCACTTCCTTCATTTGATTAATATATATGCTTCATACTGAAAGCGAATTGTTGAGACGAAATGAGGTATTTGAAATAGTAGCATTCAATGATACGTCCCTTCTCGAAAACGTTGGTGTTATGCTATTCTTCACGTGAACGTGTTTCCCTCTGTGTTTCTTGTGTTGTTATGTACTGATGAAATTTTCAGACATTTGAGAAGTCTAAAAGACATAAATTAGAACAAACTTTAGGAATCGGGAGTACTACATTGATTGGTGGCAAGCCAAAGGTATTAATCGACTTTCAAATGTAGTTATTTGCTGTGAAATTAATTAAAATGAAGATCACATTCTGAATATCGTTTCCGTTCATTTTGCCTGTTTAGCAAAGCAGCTAAGGATATGCATTCATTATCAGAACATATGCATTACAGATGTTTACAACTCAGGCACACCTGAGTTTTAAATCTTATAATGGTACCTCTATTTCTACTTTGATGCATTCCACCACATTGTTTCACTATATCAAAAAACACTTCTAGACACATTCTATTGTCTTCGTTTATTTCCCTCAATCAATGTATTACAAACAGCAATGGAAGTAAGGGCCTATATCTTTGTTTTTCCTTTCTTATTGCCTTTAATCTAATGAGGATAAACATGTTCGTTCTCCATATGTGAAAGATTGTAAGGTGTAAAATTTCGGTTTCCATTTATTTTTTAGTTTTCCACTTCACAATATAAATGATAGTTCCGCGTACGATGATGTCATTATTTGGATACAATGTTGATCAATAATGACATCATGTTAAAAGAATGTCTGGTCCTTGTTTCGTTATTACGTTGTGAAAGCATCCTTGGATTTGATTGTCTACCTCCTCATGTCCTACATATTCGAAATAACCCAAGAATATAATAACTATGAAATAAAGGTTTACATTTCATATATCAGTATAAGGTAGGAGGAAACAGAAATATGCTTCCTTCTTAAGTAATTTGACAAATTTTAAGCAGTAAATTAGATTCCAATTTAGTAGCCGAGAGGAAGGGATTAACTTCCTATGGTTGTAGTAGTAACATCAACATGGCCATTTGCTACTCAGTGTAAGCTAGAATCGTTTTCTATGTAATTCAAATAAAGCCTCGATTGTGATTATGTAAAAATTTTACAAATTAGTTTTGATCAAATTGTGTTGTGTGCTCAATAGAAGCATGTTTTACACATTCTTTAGGCATCTTGGTATTAAATTTACCTTCTTATCTGGCAAGCAGACAATTAAAAATCAGAATTTTGGACGATCATTCACAATTTTGATTAAAGTCGGGCAAAGTAAGTTGGGCTTTGAACTTTATCTACTTTCCATTTTTCATCTATGAAATAAGGTTATTAAATGACAAATATGCTTCTCGGAAATTCCCCTACTTGATGTAGCAGGACTATAATTGATAGGGTACGGATTTAAATAATTCGACTTCGTAGAATGTGCTCTAATTTGAATCAAATCACTTTTCCCTTTATTCTGCATTACAGACCTTTCCAGTATTAAATATGCTATTCCAATGATGAGTTCTTCTCTTTTATTTTTTATACATGGCACTCTTCCTTTTTCTTGGTGCTTGCTTACCCCATCTTACTCTAATTTTCTCAACCACTATGCCCAGTCTAGTGCCGGCGTGAACATTTTTACGAGATTGGAGCTGAGGCACATGTCTCCTATTCTTCTCATTCCAATTTTGTAGGCACATTTTTGTAGTGTGCAGCTTGTTACATTTTGCAACTCGTGGTCTACCTAACAATGGCTAGGAACTACGCCGTAACAGTCATATAATTTTATTTTTAAAATGACGTTCTCGATTGTCATCAACATGATTAAATTTCTTCAGTCCGTTATGACGTCATGTACAGAAGACATTTTTAAAGATTTTTATATGTTGAAATATGTCAATTAAACCTGACCTGGGAGCAACGAGTGTCACATTGGTCGGTGGCAAAATAGTGCTTCATATGATGCATACAAAACATGGCCTACCTATATATGATCTCTGCACTTTTATGTTTTGCCTGAAGCATAGACATCGCTTATTCAGTTTGTGAACCCATTGCACCAAGATAGATAGCACAAGGGAAATTATTGTTTTGCTGGAGAGAATAAGGTGTTGCTAGCATATAAACTAGTCCCCTGAATTTCAATGAGAAATCAGTTGATCACTCTCTCGTTATCATCCAATTAGTATCATCATTGTCATATCTCATATCTCCTACGTGGAGTCTCTATCACTAAGAGAATAGCAAAGCAAAAGAAAATACTTCAAAAATACCTTGGGCAGAAAATTTTGAAAAAACCATGAAAAGTAGACAAGTGATAATGTAAGTGAAGTAAGATTGGTGGGAAAATAGAGGAAGATAATATTATTCGACCATTTATTTTTTACCATTGTTTAAGCCATCATTCATTCGGCACTACAACAACATGAGTTTCCTAGACAGGAACCTTTCCCAGGGCTGCAATACTGTTGACAAGCTTGTGGTGTGCAGTTTGGACGTGGAGAGCATTGTGGTCCTCTTTGTGGCTCTATATGATCAGCAAGGAATTGTGTCATATCGGCTACAGAGCTCGTGCAAACACCTGTTCTTTCATTGGGTATATAAATCAAAAGGATGTTAAGCATCAATATAAAAATGTATAGGAGATTTTGAAATACAACAACAACTACAACACCACCTCCCAGTGTGGGTCCCGCTTTCGCGGGGTCTGGGGAGATCCAACTGTAGGCAACCTTACTTCTATCGGCATTCCTGCCCATAGAGAGGCTGATCCCAAGAGACTCACGAAAACAGTTTTGTGAAAATGTTTTATAGAAGAAAGATTTTATGAAAACCTTTAATAGGAAAACATTTTATAGAAGAAAGATTCTATGGCAAGGATGCCCGAGATAAATAAATGATAAATACAAGATCAGTTGCTGAAGCAATGAAATAAAAGCACAATATAATGGAAGAAGGCAATATATATATATCTATATATATATATATATATATATATATATATATATATATATATATATATATATATCCACAAAATATATACGCACCTAATCCACAAAATAACTAGGAAATATCTATGTATATATATACACACACACACACACACACATACACACATGTATACATATATATATATATAGATGTGTATATATATATATATATATATATATAATATATATATATATATATATATATATATATATATATATATATATATATATATATATATATATATATATATATATATATATATATATATATATATACACATATATTATGAAATTAAGATTGCTACTCACCGTTATATACAAGAATTGCAAACAGAAGGACAAAGGGTGTGATGGTTGTTTTGATGGCCATTTTTCAGTTGAAAATACGTCTAAGAAGCTTCCAAACTAGTGTATGTCCTTGCAAGTTGACTTTTGCTGGAAGATAAATCCAATCTCTTGTATTTATAAAGGTGAGCTAAATCGATTTTTGGTAGAATTTCCAATAAATTGCAATGATTATTAATGTATCACAGATTTTAGCTTGGTGAGGCGATTATTAATGCATCACGGATTTTAGCTTGGTGAGGTGAATCTAAATATCTCAGCCTTAATCATAGCCCATTTATACATATAATTTCTACTTATGAAATATGAACGCAATCCGTGGATATAGAGCAACAAGTAAGTTGCATGCACATGTACCATTGATTGTAACGAAACTAGCTAGAAAGCATTTTCATGATAATATAAATGAGTTGAAAATCATAGATTTGATACGGTGTGTTGCGCACGTTTGCAGTGGATTCGCAATTGCTGCTGCCTTTGCTCTTTCAAAATTTAAGATGTTTCAATATCTTTGTAGGAAAAGTTAAGTTGTTTCATGGAACTTCGGTTTTCTTTTTTTTGTATGCTTTAATTGCATGCAAGTAGCTTCTGTATTATCACACCAAGTAGGTTTTGGGGTTCCCAAAGTACATTGTAAATTAAGCTTTAATAAATTTCATGCATCTCAGCTGCTATAATATTCAGTAGAAAGACGGTCCCCTACTGAATGTGCTTTCTTATTATTCTTCTTTTTTTTATTCCAAATGAAAATGATATTTTGCTAAGTATACATTGTCAATGATTTTTTTGACATGATGTTATTCCTTTGTTAACCAATCATGAGAACATATTGAATGAACATCCCCTATATTGATGTCGATTGTAATACATGAATGCGTGATCTATTTGATGGTCCACTACCCCGATACAAGAGCTTAAAAATAATTGATTAATAATTATAAAAGGAAGTTTAGGATTTCTTCTATTACTATAAGATTATTGGGAAAAAGGAAATTTGGTTTGTTGGTAAATTGGTTAAATTTTCAAAAGTAAACTTAAAGAAACAAATCAAGAGCTAAGATGCGGGCATTAACTTGTGTTAAACTAGTAACACCAATTTGCCCAACGATTATTAGATGTAAACTGAAATCATTCACTATGCAGTTCCCAAAGATTTCGATTAGGATTCTGTGTTGCATTCATAGGTTAGCCTATACTAGGTTACATTATGCTCAGCTCGCTTCTGCCTTTCGTATTCTTTCTGTTCCATGTTAACCTGATATTTCTCTTTTACGTCCACCTAGGAGACAATAGAATGCATTAAATTTGTGATATAATTTTTGAAGTTGGTTAATATTTGAATAAATTAAGTTGGCGCTTAAAATTTTCCCTCACTTTACTCCATTCATTCGGTTAATATAAATGCTAAATACGGAAAGCAAGTTGTTGAAATGAACAGAGTTACTTGAAATAGCCGCATTTAATGATACGTCTCTTCTCGAAAACATTGGTGTTATACCATTCCCTCACTTCACTCCCTTCATTTGATGAATATATACGCTTCATACTTAAACTGAGCTGCTGAGATGAACTGAGGTATTTGAAATAGTGGCATTCAATGATACGTCCCTTCTCGAAAACGTTGGTGTTATACTATTCTTCACAAGAACGCATTTCCCTCTGTGTTTTTGTGTTGTTATGTACTGATGAAATTTTCAGACATTTGAGAAGTCTAAAAGACATAAATTAGAACAAACTTTGGGAATAGGGAGTACTACATTGATAGATGGTGAACCAAAGGTATTAATCGACTTTCAAATGTAGTTATTTGCTGTGAAATTAATTAAAATGAAGATCACGTTCTGAATATAGTTTCCGTTCATTTTGCTTGTTTAGTAAAGCAGCTAAGGATATACGTTAATTATCAGAACGTAAGCGTTACATATGTTTACAACTCAGGCACACCTGAGTCTTACATCTTGCAATGGTACCTCTCTTTCTAGTTAGATGCATTCCGCCACATTGTTTCGCTATATCAAAAAACACTTATAGACGCATTCTATTGTCTTCGATCGTTTCTCTCAATCATGCATTATATACAGCAATGGAAGTAAGGACGTAAATCTTTGTTTTCCCTTTCTTGCTGCCTTTAATCTGTGGAGGATAAACATGCTGGTTCTCCATAGATGTAAGGTTGGAAGGGGTAAAATTTCCATTTCCATTTATTTTTTATTTTTCTCCTTCACAATATAAATGATAGCTTCGTGTATGATGATGTCATTATTTGGATACAATGTTGTTCAATAATGACATCATGCTAAATGAATGTCTGGTATTTGTTTCGATATTACATTGTGAAAGCATCATTGGATTTGATTGTCTACCTCGTGATGTCCTACATATTTGAAATAACCCAAGAACATAATAACTATGAAATGAAGGTTCACATTTCATATATCAATATAAGGTAGGAGGAAGTCGTAGTACACTTCCTTCTTGAGTAATTTGACGAAGTCTATGCAGTAAATTAGATTCGAATTCAACAGTCGGGAGGAAGGGATTAACTTTTTGTGGTAGTAGCAGTAACATCAACAAGGCCATTTGCTACCAAGTGTAAGCTCGAATCATTTTCTATGTAATTCAAATAAAACCTTGATTGTGATTATGTGATAATTTTACAAATTAGTTTTGATCAAATTGTGTTATGTGCTCTTCAAAAGTATGTTTTACACATTCTTTGCGCATCGTGGTGTTAAATTTACCTTCTTGTCTGCCACGTAGACAATTGAAAGCCGAAATTTTGGACGATCATTCACAATTTTGATCAAAGTCGGGCAAAGTAAGTGGGGCTTTGAACTTTATTTACTTTCCATTCTTCATCTATGAAATAAGGGGATTCAACGAAAAATATGCTTCTCAAAAATTCCCCTACTTGATGTAGCAGGACTATAATTGATAGGTGCGGATTTAAATAATTCGACTTCGTAAAATGTGTTTTAATTTGTATCAAATCACTTTTCCCGTAATTCTGCATTACAAACCTTTCCAATATTAAATATGCTATTCCAATAATGAGTTCTTCTCATCTATTTTTTGTACATGTCACTCTTCCTTTTTCTGGTGCTCTCTTGCCCTATCTCACTCTAATTTTCTCAACCACGATGCCCGGTCTAGTGCCGGTGCGAACATTTTTGGGAAATTGGAGCTGAGGCACACTTCTACCATTCTTTTCATTCCAATTTCATAGGCACGTATTTCTAGTGTGCAGTTTGTTACATTTTGCAATTCGCGGTCTACTTGAATGGCTAGGAACTATGCCGTAACAGTCATATCATTTTATTTTCAAAATGACACTCTCGATTGTCGTCAACATCATTAAATTTCTTCAATCTGACATGACATCATGTATGGAAGAAACTTTTAAAGATTTTTATATGTTGAAATATGTCAATTAAAGCTGACCTTAGCACAACAAGTGTCACATTGGACAGTGGAAAAATAGTGCTTCATATATGAACACAAAACATAGTCTACCTATATATGATCTCTACACTTATGTGTTATGTCTTAGGCATAGACATCGCCTATTCAGTTTGTGATCTCATCACACCAAAATAGATAGCTCAAGGGAAATTATTGTTTTGGCCAGAGAGAATGAGGCGTTGCTAGCACATAAACCAATCCCCTGAATTTCAAAGTTTATAGGAAACTTTTTTCCAAGAAATCAATTGATCACTCTCGCTTCATCATCCAATTAGTATCATCATTGTCGTATCTTATATCCCCTACATGCAGTCTCCGTCACTAAGAGAGTAGCAAAGCAAAAGAAAATACTTCAGAAATACCTTGGGGAGAAAATTTTAGAAAAACCATGAAAAGTGGACCAGTGATAATGTAAGCGGAGCAAGATTGATGGGAAAAACAAAGTAAGATAATATTATTCGACCGTTTATTTTTTGATATTTTTTAAGCCATCAAGCATTAGGCACTACGACAACATGAGTTTCCTAGACATGAGCCTCTCCCAGGGCTACAATATGTTGACAATCTTGTGGTATGCAGTATGGACATGAAGAGCATTATGGTCCTCTTTATGGCTCTATATGATCAGCAGGGAATTGTGTCTTACCGTCCACAGACCTCAAACAAACACCTGTTCTTTCGTTGGGTATATAAATCAAAAGGATGTTAAGCATCAATATAAAAATGTATAGGAGATTTTGAAATAGAGTATCTAAAAAAGTTAAACGTACCTAACCCATAAAATAACTAGGAAACATACATGTATCTACATATATATCGATATATATATATATATATATATATATATATATATATATATATATATATATATATTATATATATGTATATATATATATATATATATATATATATATATATATATATATATATATATATATATATATATATATATATATATATATATATATATAAGTGTGTGTATATATATATATATATATATATATATATATATATATATATATATATATATATATATATATATATATATATATATATATATATATTACACATATATATATATATATATATATATATATATATATATATATATATATATATATATATACACATACAGACATACATATATATATATATATATATATATATATATATATATATATATATATATATATATATAATTCCGATTCCTACTCACCACTACATATAAGAATTGCAAACAGAAGGACAAATGCTGTGGTGGTTGTTTTCATGGCCATTTTTCAATTGAAAATACGTCTACGAAGCTTTCAAACTAGTGTGTGTCCTTGCAAGTGGACTTTTGCTGGAACATAAATCCAATCCCTTGTATTTATAAAAATGAGATAAATCATTTTTTAGTAGAATTTCAATTGAATTGCAATGATTACGAATGTATCATGGGTTTTAGCTCGGTGACGTGAGTCTAAATATTTTAGCCTCAATCGCAGCACATTTATACATATAATTTCTACTTATGAAATATGAAAGCACTCCGTGGATATAGAGCAACAAGCAAATTGCATGCACCTGTACCATTGATTATAATGAAACTAGCTAGAAAGTGTTTTTGTGATAATATAAATGAGTTGAAAATCATCGATTTGTACGGTGTGTTGCACATGTTTGAAGTGGATTCGCAATTGTTGCTGCCTTTGCTCTTTCAGAATTTAAGATGTTTCAATATCTGCATAGGAAAAGTTGAGTTGGATCACAGGGCTTTGGTTTTGTGTTTTTTGTATGTTTTAATTGCATGTAAGTAGCTTGTGTATTATCACACCAAGTAGGTCGCGGGATTCTCAAAGCACATTTTAAATTAAGCTTTAGCTAAATTTCATGCATGTCGGCTACTATAATATTCAGTAGAAAGTCGGTCACCTACTGAATGCACTTTCTTGTTATTCTTCTTTTTTTATTCCAAATAAAATTGATATTTGCTGAGTAAACATTGTCAATGATTTTTATGACATGATGTTATTCCTTTATTAACCAATCATGAGAACACATTAAATAAACATCCCCTATGTTGATATCGATTGTATCACATGAATGCGTGATCTATTTGATGGTCCACTAGCCTAGATACAAGAGTTTGAAAATAATTGATTAATAATTATAAAAGGAAGTTTAGGATTTCTTCTATGATTATAAGATCGTTGGGAAAAAGGAAATTTAGTTTGTTGGTAAATTGTTTAAAATTTCAAAAATAAATTTAAAAAAACAAATCAAGAGCTAAGACGCAGACATTAACTTGTGCTAAACTAGTAACACCAACTTGCCCAACTATCGTTAGACATAAACTAAAATTGTTCGCTATGCGATTCCCAAAGATTTCGATTGGGATTCTACATTGCATTCATAGGTTAGCCTATACTAGGTTACATTATGCTCAGCTCGCTTCTGCCTTTCACATTCTTTTTGTTCCATGTTAGCACGATAGCCTTTCACGTCTACCTTGGACACAATAGATAAAATTTGTGATATAATTTTTGAACTTGGTTAATATTTGAATAAATTGAGTTAGCTCTTAAAAATTTCTCTCACTTCACTCCATTCATTCGATTAATATATGCGCCACATACTGAAAGCAAGTTGTTGAGATGAACAGAGTTATTTGAAATAGTAGCATTTAATGATGCGACTCTTCTCGAAAACATTAGTGTTATACCATTCCCTCACTTCACTCCCTTCATTTGATAAATGTATGCGCTTCATACTGAAATTGAGTTGTTGAGATGAACTGAGTTATTTGAAATAGTAGCATTCAATGATACGTGCCTTCTCGAAAATGTTGGTGTTATGCTATTCTTAACACGAACGCGTTCCCCTCTGTGTTTCTTGTGTTGTTATGTACTGATGAAATTTCCAAACATTTGAGAAGTCTAAAAGACATAAATGAGAACAAACTTTAGGAATAGGGAGTACCACATCGATAGGCGGTGAACCAAAGGTACTAATCGACTTTCAAGTGTAGTTATTGTGTGAAATTTTGTAAAATGAAGATCGCATTCTGAATAGAGTTTCCGTTCATTTTGCTTGTTTAGTAAAGCAACTAAGGATATCCATTGATTATCAGAACGTAAGCATTACAGATGTTTACAACTCAGGCACACCTGAGTCTTACATCTTGTAATGGTACCTCTATTTCTACTTAGATGCATTCCACCACATTGTTTCACTGTATCAAAAAACACTTCTAAACGCATTCTATTGTCTTCGTTCGTTTCTCTCAATCCATGTATTATATACAGTAGTGGAAGTAAGGACGTAAATCTTTATTTCCCTTTCTTGTTGCCTTTAATCTATTGAGGATAAACATGCTGGTTCTCTATGTGTGCAAGATTGTAAGGTGTAAAATTTTGGTTTCCGTTTATTTTTTATTTTTTATTTTTCTACTTTACAATATAAGTGATAGTTCTGTGTACGATGATGTCATTATTTGGATACAATGTTGATCAATAATGACATCATGCTAAAAGAATGTCTGGTCTTTGTTTCGATGTTACATTGTGAAAGCATCATTGGATTTGATTGTCTACCTCATGATGTCCTACATATTCGAAATAACCCAAGAATATAATAACTATGAAATGAAGGTTTACATTTCATATATCAATATAAGGTAGGAGGAAATAGAAATATGCTTCCTTCCTAAGTAATTTGAGAAAGTTTAAGCAGTAAATTAGATTCCAGTTCAATAGTCGAGAGGAAGGGATTAACTTTCTGTGGTAGTAATGGTAACATCAACATAGCCATTTGCTACTAAGTGTAAGCTAGAATCATTTTCTATATAATTCAAATAAAACCTTGATTGTGATTATGTGATAATTTTACAAATTAGTTTTGATCAAATTGTGTTATGTGCTCACCAGAAGTATGTTTTACACATTCTTTACGCATCTTGGTGTTAAATTTACCTACTTATCTGCCATGTAGACAATTGAAAATCAGAATTTTGGATGATCATTCACAATTTTGATTAAAGTCGGGCAAAGTAAGTTAGGCTTTGAACTTTATCTACTTTCCATTTTTCATCTATGAAATAAGGGTATTCAACGGCAAATATGCTTTTCGGAAATTCCCCTACTTGATGTAGCAGGACTATAATTGACAGGGTGTGGATTTAAATAATTTGACTTCGTAGAATGCGTTTTAATTTGTATGAAATCACTTTTCCCTTTATTCTGCATTACAGACCTTTCCAGTATTAAATATGCTATTCTAATAATGAGTTCTTCTCTTTTATTTTTTATACATGGCACTCTTCCTTTTTCTTGGTGCTCGCTTGCCCTATCTCACTCTAATTTTCTCAACCACTATGCCCGGTCTTGTGCCGGTGCGAACATTTTTGGGAGGTTGGAGCTGAGGCACATGTTTGCTATTCTTTTTACTCCAATTTCATAGGCACGTATTTGTAGTGTGTAGTTTGTCACATTTTGCAACTCGCGGTCTACCTAGCAATGGCTAGGAACTACGCTGCAACAGTCATATAATTTTATTTTCAAAATGACATTCTCGATTGTCATCAACAAGGTTAAATTTCTTCAGTCTGTTATAACATCATGTACGGAAGACATTTTTAAAGATTTTTATATGTTGAAATATGTCAATTAAAGCTGACTTTAGAGCAACGAGTGTCACATTAGTCGGTGGCAAAATAGTGCTTCATATGATGAATACAAAACATGGTCTACCTATATATGATCTCTGCACTTTTATGTTTAGCCTTAAGCATAGACATCGCTTATTCAATTCGTGATCCCATTAGACCAAAATAGATAGCACAAGGGAAATTATTATTTTGCTAGCGAGAATCAGGTGTTGCTAACATATAAACCAATCCCCTGAATTTCAAAGTTCGCAGCAAATGTTTTCTGAGAAATCAATTGATCACTCTGTCGTTATCATCCAGTTAGTATCATCATTGTCATATCTCATATCTCCTACATGGAGTCCCTATCACTAAGAGAATAGCAAAGCAAAAGAAAATACTTCAGAAATACCTTGGGGAGAAAATTTTGGAAAAACCATGGAAAGTAGACAAGTGATAATGTAAGTGGAGTAAGATTGATGCGAAAACAGAGGAAGATAATATTATTCGACCATTTATTTTCTACCATTTTTTAAGCCATCATTCATTAGGCATTACAACAACATGAGTTTCCTAGACATGAGCCTTTCCCAGGACTGCAATACTGTTGACATGCTTGTGGTGTGCAGTTTGGATGAGGAGAGCATTGTGGTCCTCTTTGTGGCTCTATATGATCAGCAAGGAATTGTGTCGTGCCGTCTACAGAGCTCGTGCAAACACCTGTTCTTTCATTGGGCATATCAATCAGAAGGATGTTAAGCATCAATATGAAAATTTATCGGAGATTTTGAAATAGAGTATTTAAAAAATTTATACGCACCTAATCCCCAAAATAACTAGGAAATATATATATATATATATATATATATATATATATATATATATATATATATATATATATAGATGTGTACATATATATATATATATATATATATATATATATATATATATATATATATATATATATTCATAGATATATATATATATATATAGATATATATATATATATATATATATATTATGAAATTTGCTACTCACCGCTATATACAAGAATTAGAAACAGAAGGACAAAGGGTGTGATGGTTGTTTTGATGGCCATTTTTCAATTGAAAGTACGTCTAAGAAGCTTTCAAACTAGTGTATGTCCTCGCAAGTTCACTTTTGCTGGAAGATAAATCCAATCTCTTGTATTTAAAAAAGTGAGCTAAATCATTTTTTGGTAGAATTTCCAATGAATTGCAATGATTATGAATGTATCACGGATTTTGGCTTGGTGAGGTGAATCTAAATATCTCAGCCTTAATGTTAGCACATTTATACATATAATTTCTACTTATGAAATATGAACGCAATCCGTGGATACAGAGCAACGAGTAAATTGCATGCAGCTGCACCATTGATTGTAACAAAACTAGCTAGAGAGCATTTTTGTGACAATATAAATGAGTTGAAAATCATAGATTTGATGCGGTGTGTTGCACATGTTTGTAGTGGATTCGCAATTGGAACTAGCTTTGCTCATGCAAAATTTAAGATGTTTCGATATCTACGTAGGAATAGTTGAGTTGGTTCATGGGGCTTCGGTTTTGTTTTCTTCGTATGTTTTAATTGCATTAGCTTGTGTAGTATCACACAAGTATGTCTTGGGGTTCCTAAAGCACATTTTAAATTAAGCTTTAACTAAATTTCATGCATGTCGGCTGCTGTAATATTCAGTAGAAAGACGGTCACCTACTGAATGCACTTTCTTGTTATTCTTTTTTTTAATTCCAAATAAAAATGATATTTTGCTGAGTATACATTGTCAATGATTTTTATGACATGATGTTATTCCTTTATTGATCGATCATGAGAATATATTAGATGAACATCCCCTATATCAATGTCGATTGTAATACATGAATGCATGATCTTTGATGGTCGACTAGCCCCGATACAAGAGCCTGAAAATAATTGATTAATAATTATAAAAGGAAGTTTAGGATTTCTTCTATTATTATAGGATTATTGGGAAAAAGGAAATTTGGTTTGTTGGTAAATTGATTAAATTTTCAAAAATAAATTTAAAGAAACGAATTAAGAGCTAAGATCCAGACATTAACTTGTGTTAAACTAGTAACACCAATTTGCCCAACCATTGCTAGATGTAAACTGAAATCATTCGCAGTGCAATTCCCAAAGATTTGATAGGGATTCTGCGTTGCATTCATAGGTTAGCCTATACCAGGTTACATTATGCTCAGCTTACTTCTACCGTTCGCATTCTTTCTGTTGCATATTAGCACAAGATTTCTTTTTCATGTCCACCTAGGAGACAATAGAAGGTATAAAATTTGTGATATAATTTTTAAACTTGATTGAAATTTGAATAGATCGACTTGGATCTTCAAACTTTCCCTCACTTCACTCCATTCATTCGATTAATATATACGCTACATATTGAAAGCAAGTTGTTGAGATGAACTGAGTTATTTGAAATAGTAGCATTTAATGATACGTCTCTTCTTGAAAACATTAGTATTATACCATTCCCTCACTTCACTCCCTTCATTCGATTAATATATACGCTTCATACTGAAAGCGAGTTGCTGAGATGAACTGAGTTATTTGAAATAGTAGCATTCAATGATACGTCCTTTCTCGAAAACATTGGTGTTACGCTATTCTTCACACGAACGCGTTTCTCTCTATGTTTCTTGTGTTGTTATGTACTGATGAAATTTTCAGACACTTGAGAAGTCTAAAAGACATAAATTCGAACAAGCTTTAGCAATAGGGAGTTCTACATTGATAGGTTGAACCAAAGGTGTTAATCGACTTTCAAATGTAGTTATTTGCTGTGAAATTAATTAAAATGAAGATCACATTCAGAATATAGTTTCTGTTCATTTTGCTTGTTTAGTAAAGCAGCTAAGGATATGCATTGATTATCATAACATAAGCATTGCAGATGTTTACAACTCAATCGCACTTGAGTCTTACATCTTGCAATGGTACCTGTCTTTCTACTTAGATGCATTCCGCCACATCGTTTCACTATATCAATAAACACTTCTAGACGCATTCTATTAGCTTCGATCGTTTCTCGCAATCTGTGCATTATATATAGCAATGGAAGTAAGGACGTAAATCTTTGTTTTCCCTTTTCTTGTTGCCTTTAATCTGTTGAGGATAAACATACTGGTTCTCTATGTGTGCAAGGTTGGAAGGTGTAAAATTTCGGTTTCCCTTTGTTTTTTATTTTTCTACTTCATAATATAAATGGTAGCTCCACGTATGATGATGCCATTATTTGGATACAATGTTGTTCAATAATGACATCATGCTAAAAGAATTACTGGTATTTGATTCGATATTACATTGTGAAAGCATCATTGGATTTGATTGTCTACCTAGTGATGTCCTACATATTCAAAATAACCCAAAAATATAATAACTATGAAACGAAGGTTTACGTTTCATATATCAATATAAGGTAGGAGGAAACAGAAATACGCTTCTTTCTTAAGTAACTTGACAAAGTTTAAGCAGTAAATTAGATTCAATTCAATAGCCGAGAGGAAGGGATTAACTTTCTGTGGTAGTAGCAGTAACATCAACATGGCCATTTGCTACTAAGTGTAAGCTAGAATCATTTTCTATGTAACTCAAATAAAACCTTGATTGCGATTATGTGATAATTTTACAAATTAATTTTGATCAAATTGTGTTATATGCTCAGCAGAAGTATGTTTTACACATTGTTTACGGCATCTTGGTATTAAATTTACCTTCTTATCTGCCACATAAACAATTGAAAACCAGAATTCTGGACGATCATTCACAATTTTTATCAAAGTTGGGCAAAGTAGGTTGGGCTTTGAACTTTATCTACTTTCCATTTTTCATCTGTGAAATAAGGGGACTCAACGGGAAATATGCTTCTCGGAATTTCCCCTACTTGATCTAGCAGGACTATAATTGATAGGGTATGAATTTAAGTAATTCGACTTCGTAAAATGAATTTTAATTTGTATCAAATAACTTTCTCTTTATTCTGCATTACAGACCTTTCCAGTATTGAATATGCGATTCAAATAATGATTTCTTCTCTTCGATTTTTTTACATGGCACTCTTTCGTTTTCCTGGTGCTCACTTGCCCTATCTCACTCTAATTTTCTCAACCACTGTGCTCGGTCTGGTGCTGGTGTAAATATTTTTGGGAGATTGGAACTGAGGCACACGTTTGCCATTCTTTTCATTCCAATTTCATAGGCACGTATTTGTAATATGCAGTTCATTACATTTTGCAACTTACGGTCTGCTAAGCAATTACTAGGAACTACGCTATAACAGTCATATCATTTTATTTTCAAAATGACATTCTCGATTGTCATTAACATCGTTAAATTTCTTTAGTCTATTATGACATCATGTATGCAAGAAATTTTTAAGGATTTTTATACATTGAAATATATCAATTAAAGCTGACCTTGGTGCAAATGTGTCACATTGGCTGGTGGAAAAATACTGCTTCATATGATGAATACAAAACATGATCTACCTATATATGATCTCAGCACTTGTGTGCTATGTCTTAAGCATAGACATCGCCTATTCAGTTTGTGATCTCATCACACCAAAATAGATAGCACAAGGGAAATTATCGTTTTGGCCAGAGAGAATCATGTATTGCTAGCATATAAACCAATCCCTCGAATTTCAAAGTTCATAGCAAACTTTTTCTGAGAAATCAACTGATCACTCTCTCTTTATCATCCAATCAGTACCATTCTTGTCATATCTCATATCTCCTACATGCAGTCCCTATCACTAAGAGAATAGCAAAGCAAAAGAAAATACTTCAGAAATACCTTGGGGAGAAAATTTTGGAAAAGCCATGAAAAGTAGACAAGTGATCATGTAAGTGGAGTATGCTCGAGAGGAAAAAGGAAGATAATATTATTCGACCATTTATTTTTTACTATTTTGTAAGCCATCATTCATTAGGCACTACAACAACATGAGTTTCCTTGACATAACCCTCTCCCAGGGCTACAATATTGTTGACAAGCTTGTGGTGTGCAGTTTGGACGTGGAGAGCATTGTGGACCTCTTTGTGGCTCTATATGATCAGCAAGGAATTGTGTCGTACAGTCCACAGAGCTCATCCAAACACCTGTTCTTTCATTGGGTATATCAATCAAAATGATGTTGTGCATCAGTATAAAAATGTATAAGAGAATTTGTAATAGCGTATTTAAAAAAGTTATACACACTTAATCCACAAAATAACTAGGAAATATATACATATATATATATATATATATATCGATATATATATATATATATATATGTATATGTATATATATGTGTACATATATATATAGATGTATATATATATATATATATATGTATATATATATATATATAGGTGTGTGTGTGTGTGTATATATATATATACATGTATATATATACATACACGTATATATACATATACATATATATATGTATGTATATATTATGAAATCAAAATTGCTACTCAACGCTATATACAAGAATTATAAACAGAAGGACAAAGGGTGTGATGGTTGTTTTCATGGCCATTTTTCAATTGAAAATACGTCCTAGAAGCTTTCAAACTAGTGTATGCCCTCGCAAGTTGACTTTTGCCGGAACATAATTCCAATCTCTTGTGTTTATAAAAGTGAGATAAATCGTTTTTTGTTATAGTTTCCAATGAATTGCAATGATTATGAACATATCACGGATTTTAGCTTGGTGAGGTGAATCTAAATATCTTAGCCTGAGTCGCAGCACATTTGTACATATAACTTCTACTTATGAAATATGAACACAATCCGTAGATATAGAGCAACAAGTAAATTGCATGCACCTGTACCATTGATGGTAATGAAACTAGCTAGAAGGTGTTTTTGTGATAATATAAATGAGTTGAAAATCATAGATTTGATATGGTGTGTTGCACATGTTTGCAGTGGATTCGCAATTGCTGCTGCCTTTGTCCGTTCAAAATTTAAGATGTTTCGATATGTACATAGGAAAACTTGAGTTGGATCACCGGGCCTTAGTTTTGTTTTCTTCGTATGTTTTAATTGCATGCAAGTAGCCTGTGCATTATCACACTAAGCAGGTCTTGAGGTTCCCAGAGAACATTTTAAAATTAAGCTTTAACTAAA
Organism: Carnegiea gigantea; assembly: GCA_029747015.1. NCBI lineage: Eukaryota > Viridiplantae > Streptophyta > Magnoliopsida > Caryophyllales > Cactaceae > Carnegiea > Carnegiea gigantea. The sequence goes on from JAKOGI010001070.1 coordinate 311,394, forward strand.
TTTCATGCATGTCGGCTGCTATAATATTCAGTCAAAAGACGGTCGCCTACTGAATGCACTTTCTTGTTATTCTTCTTTTTTATTCCAAATAAAAATGATATTTTGCTGAGTGTACATTGTCAATGATTTTTATGACATGATGTTATTCCTTTATTAACCAATCATGAGAACATATTAAATTAACATCCGCCGATATTGATATCGATTGTATTACATGAATGCGTGATCTATTTGATGGTCCACTAGCCCAGATACATGAGCTTGAAAATAATTGATTAATGATTATAAAAGAAAGTTTAGGATTTCTTCTATCGTTATATGATTATTGGGAAAAAGGATTTGGTTTGTTGTTTAATTGGTTGAATTTCCAAAAATAAATTTAAAAAACAAATCAAGAGCTAAGATGCGGACATTAACTTGTGTTAAACTAGTAACACCAATTTGCCCAACTATTGTTAGATGTAAACTGAAATCATTCGCTATGCAATTCCCAAAGATTTCGGTCGAGATTCTGTGCTGCATTCATAGGTTGGCCTATACTAGGTTACATTATGCTCAGCTTGTTTCTACCTTTCGCATTCTCTCTGTTCCATGTAGCACGATATTTCTCTTTCATGTCCACCTAGGAGACAATATAATGCATAAAATTTATGATATAATTTTTTAACTTGGTTAATATTTGAAAAAATTGAGTTGGCTCTTAAAACTTTCCCTTACTTCAATCCAATCATTCGATTAATATGTACGCTACATACTGAATCAAGTTGTTGAGACGAACAGAGTTATTTAAAATAGTAGCATTTAATGATACGTCTCTTCTCCAAAACATTAGTGTTATACCATTCCCTCACTTCACTCCCTTTATTTGATTAAAATATACGCTTCATACTAAAAGCGAGTTGCTGAGACGAACTGAGTTATTCGAAATAGTGGCATTCAATGATACGTCCCTTCTCAAAAACGTTGGTGTTATGCTATTCTTCACACGAACGCATGTCACCCTATGTTTCTTGTGTTATTATGTACTGATGAAATTTTCAGACATTTGAGAAGTCTAGAAGACGTAAATTAGAACGAACTTTAGGAATAGGGAGTACTACATCGATAGGTGATGAACCAAAGGTATTAATCGACTTTCAAATGTAGTTATTTGCTGCGAAATTTTACAAAATGAAGATCACATTCTGAATATAGTTTTCGCCCATTTTACTTGTTTAGTAAAGCAGCTAAGGATATGGATTGATTATCAGAACGTAAGTATTACAGATGTCTACAACTCAGGCACACCTGAGTCTTGCATCTTGCAATGGTACCTCTCTTTCTATTTAGATGCATTCTACCACCTTATTTCCTTATATCAAAAAACACTTCTAGACACATTCTATTGTCGTCGTTCGTTTCTCTCAATCCATGTATTATACACAGCGATGGAAGTAAGGACGTAAATATTTGTTTTCCCTTTGTTGTTGGCTTTAATCTGTTGAGGATAAACATGCTGGTTCCCTATGTGTGTAAGATTGGAAGGTGTAAAATTTCGATTTCCATTCATTTTTTATTTTCCTACTTCACAATACAAATGATAGCTTTGTGTACAATGATGTCATTATTTGGATGCAATGTTGCTCAATGATTGCATCACACTAAAAGAATGTCTGGTATTTGTTTCGATATTACATTGTGAAAGCATCATTGGATTTGATTGTCTACCTCGTGATGTCCTACATATTCAAAATAGCTCAAGAGTACAATAACTACGAAATGAAGGTTTACATTTCATATATCAATATAAGGTAGGGGAAAGCAGAAATACGCTTCCTTCTTAAGTAATTTGGCAAAGTTTAAGCAGTAAAGTAGATTCAAATTCAACAGCCGAGAGGAAGGGATTAACTTTGTGTGGTAGTAGTAGTAACATCAACATGGCTATTTGCTACTAAGTGTAAGCTAAAATCACTTTCTATGTAATTCCAATAAAACCTTGATTGTGATTATGTGATAATTTTACAAATTAGTTTTGATCAAATTGTGTTATGTGCTCAATAGAGGTATGTTTTACATATTCTTTACGCATCCTGGTATTAAATTTACCTTTTTATCTGCCATGCAGACAATAGAAAACCAAAATTTTGGACGATCATTCACAATTTTGATCAAAGTCAGGCAAAGTAAGTTGGGCTTTGACCTTTATCTACTTTCCATTTTTCATCTATGGAATAAGGGGATTCAATGACAAATATGCTTCTCGAAAATTCCCCGACTTGGTGAAGCAGGACTGTAATTAATAGGTGTGGATTTAAATAATTCGACTTCGTAGAATGTGTTTTAATTTGTATCAAATCACTTTTCCCTTTATTCTGCATTACAGACCTTTCCAGTATTAAATACGCTATTCCAATAATGAGTTCTTCCCTTCTATTTTATGTACATAGCACTCTTTCTTTTTCCTGGTGCTCGCTTGCCCTGTCTCACTCTAATTTTCACTACCACTATGCCCGGTCTAGCGCTGGCACGAACATTTTTGGGAGATTGGAGTTGAGGCACACGTCTGCATTCTTTTCATTCCAATTTCATAGGCACGTATTTGTCGTGTGCAGTTTGTTACATTTTTCAACTCGCAGTCTGCCTAGCAATGGCTAGGAACTACGTCGTAACAGTCATATCACTTTATTTTCGAAATGACACTCTCGATTGTCATCAACATCATTAAATTTCTTCAGTCTGTTGTGACATCATGTATGGAAGAAATTTGTAAAGACTTTTATATGTTAAAATACGTCAATTAAGGCTGAACTGGGTGCAACAAGTGTCACATTGGTCGGTGAAAAAATAGTGCTTCATATGATGACTACAACACATGGTCTACCCATATATGATCCGTGCACTTGTGTGTTATGTCTTAAGCATAGACATCGCTTATTCAGTTTGTGATCTGACCACACCAAAATAGATAGCACAAGGGAAATCATTGTCTTGGCTAGAGAGAATCAGTTGTTGCTACACAAGGACACAGGAGGGAGGGTTAATTGTGTCTTTCAATTTTTTCGTTTTATTTCAAAACACTCGTTAGACCTGTTGAAAGAGGTGTTTGCAGCAAGGCAGAAATAAAACTTTGAATGCGGAAATAAAGGAGAAACAAAATTTTACGCGGAAAACCACCTCTGGCCCAATGGAGGTGTAAAAACCACGACCTACCTCAGTAAGATTTCAATAAACACTTTCACTAACACGGGCTAAGCTCGTTACACTATGTAACACACATGACAACGTCGCAGACATAACTTAGTCTCCCTCGAGACTCTAGTTACACACATGTAACTATTCTCCACCTGAGAATGAGTCACACAACACGTCCAAAGTCTCCAAGAACTTGGACACACTCTAGACTTAACTGATGACAGAAAAGAATAGAAGAACACCTTACTTTTACGCTTCTAACCAAGCTGAATGCAAGGTACACTTACAGACTCTACTATGCTAGAAAGAATGACTCAATTTAGCACACTCCTTAAACGTTTTTCACTCAGAGAATAAGCTTACAAAAACTCGATGTTTGCCTTGAAAAACCGTGTATTGAAGAGATGATAAGCGAGTGCTTATATACCCACGAAAAAGTAAGGATTTGATTTCCATAATAACTCTAAGAATACTCAGTATCTTAAAAAGAATTAAATCCTTCAAGAAATTATCTTTTTAGGAAATCATATCTTTTAAGGATAAGATCAAGTCTTTTGAAAAACCTTTTAGAAAAATAATATTATTTAGGAAAGTACTCTTTCGAAAACACAATATTATCAGAAAATCGATCCTAAATATATTAGGAATTTTGGCAGTAGGAAAACTCTTGAAAATCTATGAAAACCGATTTTTGCACTTACTGCCCTCAGAGCACTGCAGACCTGTTTGTTCAATTGTTTTGAGCAGTGAGTAGTGTTCTGAGTCAGCTTAAATAATTCCTTCACGGTGAGTGTTAAATTAAGCTCTTCTTTGGCATATTAACAAGAATCTAGACAAACATAATCAGTAATTAGCCCTAAGACTCTAAAAGCACTTGTACTCTACTGATGATGTGCACATATATCCACTTTGATGATTTCAGCTTCTTCGACCTGTTCTTCCAGTATTTGCAACTTTTGTCGCTTTCAACATACAAGTTTATCGCATAGCTTCAAGCATGATTCTCCAGGATATTTGCAATCTGTCTTATCACATGATTCTGGCACTCAACTCAAGCCAAGCATAATTAGCACGTTTAGGTTGTAATCATCAAAACCTTATATAAGATTCATTCAACAAAATTCCCCTTTTTGATGATGACAAACCAAATGACCATCAAACGTGAGACACAGTAGAGGGCAAAAACATTAGTGCCAAACTTTGTTCAAAGTATCTAGATCACACAGGGGAGATGCATAAGAATAAGAAGTCAACTTAAAATAGGCAGTTTTAATCAGAACATGATCATACTCATCTTTCTCCTTTTGACATCATCGAAAAGGTGCAGTAAGCCACATGCATGAACGGGAAGGGAAGCACCCACCACCATGGGTAGTGAGGGAAAATTACAGTGATACAGTTGAGTATATGGTACATAATGATATTGGCCATCCCAGTTCGAACAAACATACACAGCGAAGGCAAGCAATAGCAGGACATAACCAAACCAAACTAAAAATAGATGTAACCATTGCCAATCACATGCAGAATCAAGATTAATCAAACAGAAAAGTGAACAGTGTTGATGGGAATAGGGCAAAGAATAGAGATGAATCAAGGAGAAGAGGAGGATGGAGCAAGTTTGGCCATAAAGGCAGAGAGAGCACAAAGAATATCCTCATGGCGCTGTGCATTTAGGGCCTTTTATTCAATCAGTGCTTGCTTTAGTTTAGCAATCTCCTCCTTCAGATGGAGCTGGTCTTAGACGAGAGCCTCAATTGTGGTAGTTGTGGAAGGCGTAGCCGTACTAGAAACAGGATGGGGAGCAGGACTAAAAGGTGTTTTGGGTCCTTGTTCTAATACGGTTCCATCGCCCTTCGTAATCTAGAACTCACACCCAAGTAAAGTATTGCTCCTTATTTCATCAGGGACCTAAAAGCCCATTCTCTTTTGCAAAGGGATCCCCTGAGTTTCAAACACTGAAGTCAAAAGAAAGCCATAGCCTAGGTCATGGCTTCTGGAAGTGTTGGCAATTCGTCCAATGTGACTAATCATGATACCAAGCAAATTAATTGGCTCTCCCCGATCGAGGAGGTCAGAAAGGTACATGTCCATAGACTTCGCAAGATTACGTCCCTGCCCCCGAGGAATCACGTTTTTAATGAGAAACTAGAATAACAACCGATGTAAAGGCTGCATTTCCCCCTTTCTTACAGACCGGGGTGCACTTTGGTCAGGTTGTTGGGCTAGTTTTTGGGTGAGATCCAACAATTGGTCATTGCTCAACATAGTTTTATCCTCCCTTACATACACATCAAACCCTTTAGAGGGTACCCCAAGTCAAGCTCCCAGATTATCAGCATCAAAATAAAGTTCCGACCGTGAACAGAACTTGTCACTATCCCATTAGTGACCTCACAATTGGCATAAAATTATGCTAATTCAGGTACTGAGCAGCCCCACTTAGTATTGGTAAATGTATCCAGCCAACCCTGTGCACGTAATTTGTCCAGGAACACCTCAAAGCCCTGTTCTTGGAAGTATAAAACCTTCACTATCTTCCCTCACACCATTGCTTTCTGCAGGAAATGGCTATACCTTTCCCCCTGGGTCATTGACTTTCTTGATTTCTTTTTTGAGGGTTCCTCACTTGTCTCACCCGGGTCAGACCCCTGTTCTCGAGAAACCTGTTTCGGGGCACGTTCCTTTAAGGGCATAGACGGGGAAGGCGTTTAGGAGGCTGTTTGCACAGGTGATTTGGACAGTGTTTTGGAAGTGGATTTAGGCTTCTTTGAAGGTCTAGCAACCTTGTCCTCGGGTAGGCCCAATGGGATGGCAGGACCCACACTCTGTGCAGGAGGCCAACGGAGGGTAAGGGTGAGAGGCACATTGGGTTGGGTGGTGGTTTTGACTCGGCGAACGGATGGTTTGGGCGCTGCTTTTGGAGTTGTTTTTGGGGTTGGTATTATGGTTTGTTTGAACCGAATAAGAGGCTCATACTCTTCAAGATCACATAGACGACCATCATTCAAATTTGGCTCTTCAACCCAATCCGCCACAATCATAATTTCTCCACCTTTTTCAGGGAATTTTGGCTCAGTCATATGTGGTGCATACAACACCAAACCCCATCCCAAAACCGACTTAACGGGGGTTATGGCATCAAGTTCAATTCCTATGGGCCTCAAATCAACACTTTTTAGAGATTAAAAGATGAAGGGAGAAAGACCATATGTGGGTGCCAGAGTAGCTGTCTCCGGCGATAACGATGACTCTGTAATTAGATCGAGCAGCATCCCTTCTCGTTGTCTTGATTGTACGAATCGAAGTGAGCGGGGGTGCCGTGATTTACGATGAGAGGACTCGCCATTGCCTGGAATTCGTGCCATTGGAGAGCTCGAGGAAGGAAGGAGTTAGGGTTTTGAGGGTTTTAGGAAGAGGAGGGAGAACGGGGTGCTTGAGGAGAGGAGGGAAGATGGTTGGGGAATTGGAAAGTGGGTTAAAAAGAGTTGGCCACAAACCTCAGAAAACAAAAAATCCTCCCCTTTTTTTTCGGTCACCGGTTTTAGAGAGAGAGAATGAATTTGCATGCCAAGAAATCATTACACCATGAGAAAAGCTACAGCTTTTTTTTTTGAGGAGGTGTAATAAAAGAAAAATCCCATTCCCAATGCATGTAAGGATATGGTATCTTGATAACATATGATACAACCAGTGGTCCGACCTATTCTGTTTAAAGTGGTTTTTCTAGTGAGAAGAATTTTTCGAGCTACTCTTGAGAAAAGAAAAACCGAGACAAGTTGTGTTTAAGCTGAGCTTCCAAGATATTGGCATACTAGGACCTCATTGTACCTTACATCTGCTTAAATCAGAAGCACCCCCGTAAGGTGCTTTGTAACCCTGATCGTGGATCAGAAAAGTGAGTGAATGGTCCTCAGTGGTGTGGACTTTGGACGTGTCCAATCTGGTGAGATTTGGACATGGTGCAACCTTTCTTAGAAAAGAAGGTTACGTGGTTGCAAGTTGTAACAAGGTGTGTTACATTTGTAACGTGTGAAGCCCGTTAGTGAAAGTGGTTAAATCCCACACGAGATAGGTCGTGGTTTTTCACACCTCAGTTGTGCTAGAGGTGTTTTCCACGGAAAAATTGTGTGTGCTTTATTTCCGCATTTATCTTGTTGATTTTCGCCTTTGAGCAAATTGAAAACATCTGGTGCAAACAAGCCAGAAGGTTGTTTGTAATTCAAGAACAACCTCTGCAATGAGGAGGGTGTTTGTCAGTAAGTACGCGAAAATCGAACACCACAATTCACCCTCCCTCTTGTGGGTAAGTACTCCTAAATTCAACAAGTGGTATCAGAGCAGGTTCTCTCACAAAAGGGCTCACACCTTGAGAGATTCTGAAGATGAGTACACCACAAGGAATCCTTGAAGGGCAATCCATTACTCGGCCACCCTATTTCAACGGCCAACATTATAGTTGGTGGAAGAATATGATGGAGAACTATATTCAGACAGAAGATTATGAGTTATGGATGCTCATCAAGAACGGGCCCCTTGTTCCCACCAAGGTGCTTGAAGATGGTAAGAAGGTTCCCAAGGAACCCACAGAGTTTGATGGTGAAGACTATAAGAAACTGAAAAAGAATGCCAAGGCCAAGAAGCTATTATATTTTGGCCTAGGTCCAGATGAATATACACGTATCTCGGAGTGTGAGTTAGCCCAGGAGATATGGAATGCCCTCCAAGTAGCTCATGAAGGAACAAGTCAAGTCAAATAATCACGTATTGAGCTACTTATGAGGCAATATGAGTTGTTTGATATGGGTGATCGTGAGAACGTGATGGATATGTACACACGCTTCACCCACATAACAAACGAGCTTAAATCCCTGGGAAAATCCTTCACCACAGAAGAGCTGGTGAGGAAGATTCTAAGGATTTTGCCTCGGTCTTGGGAAGCGAAGGTGACAGCCATCCAAGAAGCTAAAGACATGAACAAAATCACCCTCGACGAGTTGATTGGCAATCTTCAAACCTATGAACTCAGAAAGAACTCACAATAAAAAGAGGAGCAGAAGAAGGATCGTGGGCTTGCCTTGAAAGCACAAGAGGATGATGACTCTGACCTTGAGGATGAAGAGATGACCTTAATGACACGAAAGTTCAAGAAATTCTTCAAAAAGGTCAAAGAAAACAGCAGAAGAAAGGACTTCAGTAAATCCAGAAACCCCCCCCGAGAACAGTTCACAGGGTGTTTTAAATGTGGCAAACCAGATCACCTTGTGAAAACCTGCCCTCTGCTTCGAGAAGAGCAGGAGTTCGAACAACCCAGAAAACAGGTTCGAAAACAACCTGTGAACACCTCAGGCAAAAGATTCTCAAAGGCTATGCTTGCTGCCTGGGGAGACTCTTCTGAGGATGAAGTTGAATCTGAAAGTGAAGGAGATGCTGTAGCTCTCATGGCACAAAGTGACTCAGACTCAGATGATGAATCCACAAACAGCTTGACTGATCTCAAGAACAAGGTACGTGGTCTCAAGAAAGCAACTCTCAAAAAACTTTTGTATACCTTGATGGATACTTGTGCTGAATTGAAACGAGATGTCCGAGACCTAAAACTAGAAAATGAGATCCTTAAGAATGAGAAACTTGAGCCTGAAAGAGAAATTCTAGCTTCACATCAAACCATAAATGACCTTAGGGAGACCTTGATCTTGAACGAAGTAAAATATACCACCAATCAGGCCAAGGCTGAAAAGGAAACCCTTGAGCTTAAAGAAAAGGTCGAAGTTTTGCTTGCTGAAAACAAGAACCTGTCGGCTAAA